>CAUYRH010088718.1:0-18004 GCA_963574655.1 Perodicticus potto
GTTTTGAGACAGAGCCTCAAGCTGTCACCCTGGATAGAGTGCTGTGGCATCACAGCTCACAGCAACCTCCAGTTTCTGGGCTCAAGCGAGTCTCTTGCCTCTGCCTCCCAAGTCGCTGGGACTACAGGCGCCCGCCACAACGCCCGGCCATTTTTTGGTTGCAGCCGTCATTGTTGTTTGGCAGGCCCGGGCTGGATTCGAACCCGCCAGCTCAGGTGTATGTGGCTGGTGCCTTAGCCTGTTGAGCCACAGGCACCAAGCCAAATGTTACAGTTTTAACACTACAGTTAAACCTAGTAGTAGCTTCTAGTCTTCACCTTCCTACACGTAGCAGTATTTGACACAGTTGTATCCTTCTTGAAATATAGTACTTTCGGGGAGGTGCCTGTGACTCAGTGAGTAGAGTGCTGGCCCCATATACCGAGGTGGCGGGTTCAAGCCCGGCCTTGGCCGAACTGCAAAACAAAACAAAAAAAAAAATAGCTGGACGTTGTGGCAGGCGCCTGTAGTCCCAGCTGCTCAGGAGGCTGAGGCAAGAGAATCGCCTAAGCCCAGGAGTTGGAGGTTGCTGTGAGCTGTGTGGTGCCACAGGACTCTACCAAGGCCGATAAAGTGGCACTCTGTCTCTACAAAAAAAGAAAAAAGAAAGAAAGAAAAAAGAAATATAGTACTTTCTTTACTTGGTTTCCAAGAAAACCTCTACATTCTCTTGATTTTCCTCCTATACCAGGCTCTCTTTCTTGGTTTCTTTTGCATATTCTACCTCATTTCTCTGCCTCTCCACAAGGACAAGTTCCTGAGCTCTTTGTCCTTGGCACTTTCCTCCTTTTAAGTCACACTAATCCCCTTGTTCATCTCTTCCAGTTTCATGAATTCAAATACTATATGACCCTTTATGATTCCCAATCTCTCTAGCCCCAGCCTCCCACAGGAACCCTCAAATTATAACTGTCTAACTCAACACCTCCACCAGGAAGTATATTAGGCATCTCTAATTTAACATGCTCAAGATCAGCCCCAGCACCTGGCCCTCCCTTGGTCTTCACCATCTCAGAAAATGGAAATTGAATTCTACCAGTTAGCTACACATGTACCAAAAATCATGGAGTCTCTCTCTCTTCTTGTCTCTTTCTACACACACACACACATACCCATCCAACCTATACACAACCTTCAGAATAGATTGAGTCAGACCCAAGCCACCATCGTGTCCCACCTAGCTCATTGTGATAGGTGCCTTACTGGTCTTCCTTCCTTCTCCATTTCCCACCTATAATTTATTATCCACACAACAGTCAGATGGTCCTTTTAAAATAAGCTCAGATTACATCATGCCCCTACTTACAACCCTCCATGTCTTCCCATGCCACTCAGAGTAAAATCCAAAGTTCATACCATGGGCCACAAGACCGTACACCTCAGTGACTCTCAGCAGAGACAGTCCTACTCCCTAGGGGACATTTATAAATTGCTGGGAGAGGGGGTGTCTGTGGTTGCTAACTGGGAAAGTGCCAGTGATATTTAGTGAGCAAAGACAGACCAGGGAAATAGTAGACATTCTGCAGTTCATGGGACAATCCCACAAAACAAAGAAATGCCCACATCCTGCATCACTTTCAAATGTCCTAAAAGGCTTTCATATATGTTTTAAAAAATTACAAATAAATGAGACCAGAATGTTCAATTCTACTTTATGTACAAAATATTTTCCCCATTTAACCAACACGATATTCTTTCCAGAAATCCAACTATGGTGTAAATTCTAGCAACTCTGCCATTAATAGTTTAATCACCAAAATAACACACCTGTTTCATCCTGCCTTGGTAGCAGTTACCTACAAATATGTACAGAGAATATACAAAGTTCATTCTGTAAACTTATAGCCAAACATAATCGAATGGGCAGAAACATGTGCAATGAGGAATAACATTTCATTAAGTTTTTGAACTGTTATTGACAATCTATAGGATTTTTAAATTTTTTACCAAAATAATGATGAATTTATGTCCTGAAAATTATGTTTGAAGTTGTTTATCTAATTTTGGATGGGCTGTTGCTTTTGCTCACAGAGGTCTATCTCTCTGTGTCTTCTTGTATTACTCTCTTTTCCAATCCATCCTGGAGTCTCCTCATCTGTTGAAAGATACGACTTCTGAGGCCTTCTTAAGTACCAGAGACTAAATAACGTGGCTTGACATGGGACTTCAAGTTGGGAGATGTTTGTTTGCTTGGGGTTTGCTTTGTTTTTTGATACTTTGTCACTTTGTCTCATGTCGCAACAGGAATTTACTCTGACATTACAATTATAAAGAGACCAGGCTCATTTTCTCCATTTCAAGGGTCTTTCCTGGGACTTAGTGCACATCCCTACTTCACTTAAGCTTATTTACCCTTTTCTCTTATCACATACACACAAGTCCAGTCTACGTGTATTTTATATCACGGCTTCTTATATTCCTACCTGAAAGATACTTGCTATCAGTAGATGAAAGCACCCAACAATTTCAAATGTCCTCCAGGGGAGTCATTTATAATTATGATTTAATTATAAATTACCCTCATTTTTCCTGTGTGTTACAAAAAGCATAATATTTTTTATATTACGTGAATAGGTAAAAGATAATGTTCTACGAATTTTACTTTAGGATAGAAAAAGGGGCAAAATATACCCAATAAGAAAAGAATGCTGGGTCTGATAGTATTGAGAACCATTGCCCTTAGCTACCGCTATGACATTGCTTCCCACCCTACTCCCCATTCAAAGCCTCCTTCCTACACTGCTGTTCCTCAGACACCATGGGCACATTTGTATTTGGGGACCTTGTTCTGTCTCTTCCTCTGCCTGGAATGATCCTCCCCCAGACATGAATTGCATGGTGTGTTCCCTTGTTTCCTTCTGATCTCTGCTCAAATGTCATATTCTCCTGTGGTCCTTCTCTGGCCATGTGAAACCTCTCTCCACCCTCCATTATTGTCTCTCTCTCTCTCTCTTTCTCTCTCTCTCTATCTCTCTCTCTCTCTTTCATCCTGAATTATTCCTTCTTAGTCACTTATTGCCACTGAAGACATTACTGATTTATTTGTTTATTTTCTACTTCCTCGCCCTAGAGGATAAGCCCCAGGAAAGCAGAGACTTTATTTGCCCACTGTATTTCCCAGTGTCTGGTATAATACCAGACTTAGTAGGCATCCAGTACCATTGAATGGGTGGACAAATGTCTTAAAGGCTAAAGAGTGTGCTGGTGGGAGAGTAGTTTGAATAGGTAGCTTCCAGGTCCCCCATTCCCAATTGAGATACCACCGAAGTGCTATTAATGTTTGGGATATTAAACTTTCACTTAACATCTTCATTTGAAGAAAAGTTTTCACAACTGACATGTATTGGAAAGACATTAGTCTCTATATTTAGCAGAAATTCAAAAGCACAATAGTGCACAAAACTTGGTGAGGACGTAGGGAAACAGGCTGGTACTTAAAACTGGTGGGAGCGCAGTCGGCTGACTTCACTGGGATGTGTAGCAGTATACACCAAGAACCTTTTGAAAATGCAGCATGTTTAACATGCATTGTCTTATTTAAGAGCATTTTTTTCTTACAGTATTGTAAGATTAAATATTATTAATGCTATTGAACAGATGAGAAAACTGAGCCATCCACAATTTAAGGAACAAATAAATTGCAAACCACGGATCCCAACCTAAGTCATCTGATTCTAAACCCCAGGGCTTTCTCCACCATGTTCCATTGTCTGCTGACTCCCTTATTTGTTATGCCCTAACTGTCCTAACTCCTTAAAGCTAAAAATTATGTCACATACAAAATCTTTCAATTCTCAGTGCCTACTAAATGGTAACGATTGTAGGTACTCAATAAATATTTGCTGGGAGAGTGAATAATTCTGAGCTACAGCAGTCTCTACAGAAGGTGTAGACCCACAGAAACCACACAGCAGAGACCAACAGAGTCTAGTAATGGAGTGTGAACCTTGGCATGTGGCTGCCCAGGACAGTGACTTCACAGTTTGCATCCTCTTTTGTAGCTACATGTGGTGATGTGGCTAAATTCTGGCTAATTAAGTACAAGCAGCAGTGGTGGGCAACCTCAGGTACATGTACATGCTTTTCTTGTTTAACATGTTCCTGCTGGCTGGAATTCAGATGTGAAAATTGGTAGGGCTATATTGGACCTTGGAATGACCTTGAGAATGAGGACCAGTCAGTGGAGCAAGCAAATGGCAGGATTCTGGGTCCTTGGCCCTGTGAAACAATATATCAGTACTACATTACCTTTATACATGACTTTTTTTTATAAGAGAGAAATAAACTACCATCTTATCTAAGCCAGTATTTCTTTGGATTTTCCAATTATCAGGACCCATTAGCTACTCTGTACTAGTTCTATTAGGACTGCCACTTACTCCCTGTTTCCTTGTAACTTGATATTTAGTTAAAGTGATTTGGCTTTATACTAGTGACAGCCAATATGAATTATGCATTCCATTTAGCATTTTCAAAGATTCCATTGTAAATGGATATTTAATAAGCCTTTTCACTTAACCCTAAAGAGTAACAGAATAGTCATGCATAAAAATCCATAATTCCACAAACTGTTTAATAATCACTTTCCAGAGTAATAACTGATTGTCAAAGACTATACAACGAGGCAGGTCTCAACGGCATAAGGGAGTCAGAACAATGGCAAGTGCCTCAGCCGTCTCATCTTTCATTTTTTCACGACCCTATTTCCAATGATTAAGAGATGAAGAGCTTGAGACTAGTGATGTTCTTGAGGGGAAATCTGGCTGAAATGATGAGGTCTGGCTTTATTATAATCTGCTCCTGTGTGCCTAATTAATGTGTAGTTAAGCCAAGAAAATGACAGGAATTTTATTTATGGTATTATGTGTGGGGTCTAAAGAGAAGCTAGATTACCTCTCTCTAGAAGGATGGAAGGGGTGGAGGGGAGGGTGCAGGGAACTTTACCAAGGCTGAATAAATCTGATGACCAGTTGCTGGTTAACAGTTGACCATGTGATCATGGCCATCCTATAGCTCTACTTCAATAACAGCCAAAGCACCGGCTCTTCCTCCTGGCTTTGGGGATTCCTGGTAAGGTCACTGAAACATCCCATTCTCTTGAGTTGAGAATTCTCAGCGAGACCCTGAAACTCACCACAGGTAAAAGATTTCAAGTATAATCATGCACTACCTAAGAACATTTCAGTTGTACATGAGGGCATTTCAACCAATGACAGACTATGTAAGATGGCAGCCCCATAAAATTATAACACCACGTTTTTACTGTACCTTTTCTATGTTTAGATACATGAACACTTAACATTGTGTTACAACTGCATCCATTTGCAGTACAGTCACATGCTGTATACGTCAGTAGTCCAAAAATAATAGTCTATACCAGGCGTCCTCAAACTTTTAAACAGGGGGTCAATTCCCTATCCCTCAGACTGTTGGAGGGTTGGACTATAGTTTAAAAAAAAAAAAACTATGAACAAATTCCTATGCCCACTGCACATATCTTATTTTGAAGTAAAAAACAAAATGGGAACAAATACAATTCACACCAATGCATGTGGCCTGCGGGCCGTAGTTTGAGGACCCCTGGTCTATACCATCTAGCTTTGGGTAAGTACATTCTGTGATGTTCACACAATGATGAAATTACCTAACAATTCATTTCTCCTTTTGTTGTTGTTGTTGTTGAGACAGAGTCTCAGTCACCCGGGGGTTGAGTGCTGTGGCATCATAACTCACTGCAACCTTAAACTCTTAGGCTCAAGTGATCCTCTTGCCTTAGCCTCCCGAGTAGTTGGGACTAAAGGCACCTGCCCCAATGCCCAGGTATTTTTTTTAGAGACAGGGTCTCAGTCTTGCTCAGGCTGGACTCCAACCCCTAAGTTCAGGCAATCTACCGCCTTGGCCTCCCAGAGTGCTAGGATTACAAGCGTGAGCCACTGCGCCCAGCCCTAACAATGTATTTCTTAGAAAGCATCTCTGTTGTTAAGTGACCTATGGACTATATGTCAAAGTTGTTCTTCTTCCAAAAACAAAAAAATGTAGACCTATAACCTATCCCTGTCAGGCTAAAAAGAGAAAGTACAGGTATTCAGTTTGAAAATAGCTCAAAGATTTCAAAAATAATAAAGCTAGTAGAATTAAGTGGGTCAGTCTGTTATTCTGCTTTTATGTACTAAGAGATGGCAGATAAAGGAGATGTTATGTTCTGTTCATATGAACAGCAACTTCAATTGACAGAACCGGTGATTTTTGACTGAATGTAACTGGTTAATGATCATACAGAGTGGACATAAAGTTCATGTGCAATTTCAATAGTAAACTAGTATATCTACCCTTTATAACTGACTAATGTCTCCACTGCATCCTCTCACTTGGATGACACAATGTGCTATCTTAAGTGCCCAGTCCAAGTCCCTTCCCACATCCAGCATCTCACCAACATCATGGGACTCTAAGAGCAAATCTGTGGCTGTCATGACCTTCCCCGGGCCCAGGTGTGCTGAGCTCAGAAGCAAGAGGCTATGGGGCCATCGTGGCACGAGAGAGTATAATAGTCCTCCCGCTAAGGCAGAGATATGAGAAGTGGCAGTAAGTAAAAATTCCAGATGCCTGGGCTCTCGGTGCTAAGGCAGTGAAGGAAAAAAGGAAGGGAAAATGGAGTAAAAGAGAGAAAAGAAAGTGCCATTAGCACGGTCTAAGGCAAATAAGAACTATTCTGCACTGGCCGTCAGAAGGATGAAATAGGTGCGGTCCTAACAACGCTGATTAGATGTGTAGCCCTGAGGAAGTCTCAGTCTTTCATTGAGTCTCAGTTTTATTATCTATAAGATAAAATTAATCAGGTTACCTTATAAAGGTAGACACTATTTTAGTGAAAAATGTGGGTAAGGAAACACTACGGGGAAATTTATCACTAGGATTCTGAAAGTTCTCTTCTATGAGAAAATAGTGTAAACATGTCAAAGTAAATTCGGTAAATAAGAATACATTACTCTTAGCTTCAATACAATACACTAAGAATTTAACCTTTTCCTTCCAATCTCATAAAAAGTGACAAAGATTTTATATATACACACACACACACACACACACACACACATATATATATATATGGCTAATTTTGTCGAGTCATCCTTTCCCACCATGGCAAGACCAAGATTCAGCAATACTTCACAGTGGACTAAGAAAACCAGGCACTTATGAAAGAATATTCACCCTAAAATGGAACATACATCCAAAACAACCAGAAAATGTGCCGTGTATTCCATTAGACTGTTTTCATTTGGAATAAGAGATGCTTAAACATGATTATGCTTGGCTAGTTCTCAAGATTTTGATTTTACTGTCAAAACTGTTTATTTACCCAAACTTAAAACCCACATGTTTACCTATTCTGCTTTAAAACAAACACTTGTAAAGAATACAGCAGCCTAGCTTCAGGCTGTTTATAGCTACAGAAGGGCTGACTTCAACTGCAATCAAATACTATACTTTTCAGTAATAAAAAATAAATGGCTTCCCATGCATAATACGTGGATGTGTAACTTAACTGGGGCATTGATAATAGTTGGTTCAATTTGCTGTCAAGGTAGCAATATTATTCTAAGCACTGATGTCAACTGTACTCGTTAAACAACTGTTTTAAACTGTAGAAGCTCTTTCCTCTAGTCTTACACAAAATAAACGAAAATCATGACTTGAAGCTGTCAAGAAAATTATCCTTAAAGCGGACTGCTACTCTATCATGTCAAGGTGGCAGTGAGGGCTGGATTCTAACTACACAGTTTACCAGCTAGTGTCTGCCTCACCTTCTACTAAAGCAGTGGTGAGGAGGCCAGATGTGGCCTTCCAGGTCCTAAAGTGCAGCCTTTTGACTGAATCCAAATTTTATAGACCAAATCCTTTTTTTTATTAACACATTTTTGTTATCTTTTATATTTTTATTTTTAAGATGAATGTGTTTAAAATACCAAAGAATAATCGTCCCAGATTGTCGGCACAATTAGAACATTAGTAAGCTATAAGGGCTAAATTGACGGCTGCTATGCTCACGATTTAGTTCTAACTTCCCCCGCCTGTCTGGCACCACTACCACATGAGGCTGTTTGGTGAGAGTTTATGGGTGTCAAGTACAACAGTCTCTTATCAGCTTTTGACAAAGATGTGTTTTTCTGTTTGAAGGGGAATTTATGAATGGTACACAGCTCAATGGCATTTTTAAATTCTGTTTAACAGCCCATCGTATCAAAAATTAGGAGAATATTGAAGGAAGAAAGCAGAATTTTTTTTTTAAATGAGGACTGTAAATTCCAATACTATCTTATTTCTGCTAACAATGAAATGATTTGCTTGCCTCGTGATACTACAATATCAAGATTAAGCTAATTCAATACTCATCAGCATTTTAACTCTAATAAGGATTATAAATATTTTAAATTAGATGGAGACATGCAAAAGGTTGTATTGAAATTAAAAGATGAAAAGCAAAAGTAAAGATAATTCTTTTAAGCAGCATTTAGACCTGGAAATAATGCCACTGAAGCAATTCATAAAGTAGCTTATATGCTTGGGCGGAGGGTAGGGGGGGAAGGGGGTAGCCGTTCAGTGATGTAGAAATTGAGAAAGAATGCATTGCCCAAGTTGTAGGATGCTCGGATCTTGATAACATTTCAAAGTCCAAACAACTGCCTCTTTCAAGGAGAACCATAACTGTTTGGCAGCATGAATTAGCTTTCAACTTACAGAACAACTCTGTGCAATATTTCAAAATGAAAATACATATTATTCTATCGCTTTGAAGATAGACAGGCTTTCTACTTCATTTGAAAATCTTCATAAAGGAAGATTTTCTTTGCTACAAAGAGTTACTCACTTTGGACAGAACACAGGGAATAGATTTCTTAATCAATTTCCAAGATAAATGTCAGGAACCTGGACTGAATTTTGTAAATTTAGTGAGTGTATGTACAGACAGTGCACCTTCCAGGACAGGAAAATATGAAGGGTTTATTGCACAGATTAAAAAAATATCAACAGAGCTAGATACTCTCATTTCTTTTCTTCTTTCTTGCATCATCAAAATCTCAGTGCTAAAGCTACTGAGGTGACACTCTGCAGTAAGTTATAAATACCATTAACTATATCCATGCAAATTCAACTAATCATCAGTTTCACAACATGCTAAAGTTAAAAGAGAAGGTATTCAGTCAGATTTGCTGCATCATTCTAAAGTGCACTGGCTATCTCAGGGACAGGTGTGAGCCAAAATTTTATCTCTGTAGGAACAGATAAATTTTTGAAGAACAAAATCAGCAATATGAGTTATTGAAAGATTTCTATAGGAATACAGCATTTCTATGTGTTATCATGTCAAATCAAATGAGTTGAATATTTCCTTGCAAGGTAAAATGAAGTCTACATATGATGTGTGGCAAAAAAAATCCAAGCATTTTGAACAAAGCTATCTTTTTTCAAAATACTTCTTCAAAAAGAAATTTTGGATGAACATTTTCCCCAGTTAGCAAAGGGTAGTGATGAGTAGGATGACATTTGTGAATCGTTTGAAGAATACACAGCTGTTACAGGCCTTTTAATTGGAGAAAGCAATGAAAGGTTCACTGACTTCAAGAATCACGATGTCACATTCAAATTATTAGCATTTCAGCCTCATCTAGTTAATATAACCAAAGCCCCTAAAGAACTACAGGTGGAATTGAGCTCTCAGTAGATGACATTTTAAAGTCACTGTCTGATGTGAAGAAAGATCCAGATGAAATACAGGAAAGTGCAGAATGCCCACACCTTTGGCAAAGTGCCTGAGAAATGCTTTCTTGCTTTTCAGCCACTTATTGGTGCAAATCTACATTCTCCTGCCTAACCCAAATCAAGACACCCTTAAGGTCACAAATTGCTAATACCCTTCCAGAGGATCAATGGAAACTACAGACCTCCATTTTGCACCAAATATTCAAATGCTTTCCAGAAAAAGGCAGACACACAAAAAAGTCATCAAAAGGTTAGTTAACTTTAAAACAAATAGTTTTCTCTTTTTCAAATTATTAAGTACATAACAGTCAGACTTTTACAACATAATGTACATTTTTTAAGTATATCTAATTGAAGTTTCTTGAATGTGGCCTTATTTGATTACAGCTAAATTAATGCAGCCTTCCAACATGAAAATATTCCCCACCCCTGTTCTAAAGACTTCAGCCAGTTCTTAAAAGGTAAAAGCATTAATAAGGCCCGTGTTTCCAAATCAAAGTTGAAAGTGAGTTACGTATTAAAGCAATAATCATGGGGAGTAAGGAGAAGATGTTTTTATTCTAAATATCCAAATAATTGTACCTGAAATAACTAGAAAAAGCAACTATTTTTAAAAACATTTTAAAATTCCTCACTTTATCTCACATGTGAAAATCTTCCTTAAACTCCGGTATGTATAAAAATGGATCACTTTCAAGATTCAAATGCACCTGGCCTTTGTCAGGAATTACATACACAAGCAAAAGGAAAAATTCATTGCTGAGTCACATCTGTACTAAGAAACAGAAAAAAATACATCTGAATTTGACAATAAATTAACATCTCATTTTTCAAGTCATTCTTTATTCTAATCTTGAAAAAAAATTCTCATGGAAAATGAACTGTACTTGTATCTAACAAAGAATAAGTTTATTCTGAAGGAACAACTTCTAGCTTGGTTCAAAATCACTGTGTAATCAAACTAGCTAAAGGAATAAGAAATTTCCCTTCAAGAATTAATATAACTTATTTTCCATTTTTTAAAAAGTGCATAAAAATTAAGTACATAAGCATTTTGTATTTACTGAAAGCATCTAAATGTTATCTGAGATATTTTAAGTTCTCAAAGGAAAAAAAACCCTATAAATTGATTTGACAATAAAAGGAAACTTCTTAATCATTATGCCACTTATACTACCATAAGATGTTACAAGGACAATACAGCGCTTCACAAAGGGCTAAGGAAAAAAGTGTAACGCATCTGTCTGTCATTTGGAATAGAAAAGATGTGCCCAAACAAGTCCCTCCCGATTGTACTGGTGTCAAATATTACCAATTGCTTTCTCCTGTTGAAATCCTGGTAGGTTAACTGATTTATACCTTCCATGAGCACAAATTTGTTCCTAAGATAAGGGAAAGATGAAATTTGAAAAGTGAAGGAACAAGAAAATGTTTAAATACGTTGGAAGAATATGCAGCTCTGGCTTGGCGCCTGTGGCTCAACGGGCTAAGGCGCCAGTCACGTATACCTGAGCTGGCGGGTTCGAATCCAGCCCGGGTCTGCCAAACAACAATGACGGCTGCAACCAAAAAATGGCCGGGCGTTGTGGTGGGCGCCTCTAGTCCCAGCTACTTGGGAGGAGGAGGCAGGAGACTCACTTGAGCCCAGGAATTGGAGGTTGCTGTGAGCTGTGATGCCACTGCACTCCATCCAAGGTGACAGCTTGAGGCTCTGTCTCAAAAAAAAAAAAAAAAAAAAAGAATATGCAGCTCTTTAAAAGGATACAGTATAAGTTATACATACTGATGTATGTTCATTGACATGCATTAACAAGCATCAGAAACTCAATTGCAGAATAACGTGTATGGTATGTTCTTATTTCTATAAAGAAAAATACCCCATATATCTATGTGTGTATACACATTTGTATTAAGAATTGAGATAAGTGTAGAAGCAGAAACAATGGTAAGTATGGGTTAGTTTAGGGAGTTGAGGAGGGCTTATAACTTGCAAAAAGCAGCACACGCTTTAATAAAGAATCAGCCAACATCTTTTTTATTTTGAGACTGTTAAAGATTTATACTCAGTTGTAAGAAATAATACAGAGAAATCTCATGTACCCTCTACCCAGCTTTCCCCATGGAAACATTATGCAAAACTATAACACAATGTCGCCACCAGGATACTGACATGATGGGGTGAAGACAGAAAACACTTCATCACCACAAGGACTTCCCACGTTGCCCATTTAAGGCCACACACATTTTCCTCCCACCCACCCCCACCACAAGCCCATCCTTATCTCCTGGCAGCCGCAAATCTGTTCTCCATTCCTGTAATTCTGTCAATTCAAGAATATTATATAATGGAATTATATAGTATCTAACTTTTGGAGATTGGCATGCTTTTTATTCTTTGCCTCAGCATAATTCTCTGGAGATACAGCCAAGTGGTTGCAGGTGTCAATACTTCATTTCTTTTCATTGCTGAGTAATTTATCCATTTACTCCCTGAAGGACATCTGGGTTGTTTCCAGTTTCTGATCATTACTAGTAAATCTTAAATGAAGATTTATCTGAAGAGTTTTGTGTGAACATATATTTTCCTTTCTATGCAATAAATGCCCAGGAGAGCAATTGTTGGATCATATGCTGGTAGCATGCTTACTTTTTTAATAAGCTGCCAAACTGTTTTCCAGAGTGGCTGTGTCATTTTACATTCCCACCAACAGTGTATGTGTGGTCCAGTATTTCTGTATCCTTGCTAGCACTTGGTGTTGTGGCTATTTTTCTATTTTAGGCATTTTCCACAGGTGTACAGTGATACCTCATTATGGTTCTAATTGGCACTGTATGGTAAATGATGCTAGAACATTTTTCACCAGCTTATTTGCCATCTACTTATCCTCACATTTGGTAAAATGTTTGCTCTTGTCTTTTGCCCATTTTCTAATTGGATTGCTTACTGTTGAGTTCCGGGAGTTCTTTATAAATTCTAGATACTGCTGCTTTGCTATATATATGAGTTGCAAATATTTCCTCCCAACCTGCAGCTTGTCTTCTCATCCTTTTAACAGGGTCTTTTGTAGAACAAAAAATTTTAATTTGCATAATGGTCAATGCTTCCTTCATGGAACAAGCATGCTTTTAAGTTTCAAATGTAAACACTTTGTTTTCCTAACCCTACACCCCAAAATTTTCTCCTATGATTTCTTTTCCTGAAAGTTTTATAGTTTTATATTTACATCCCCAATATATTTGAGTTAATTTTTATTTAAGGTGTGACACTTAGATCAAGGCTCATTTTTTTGCCTATAGATGTTCACTGGCTCCAGTACCATTTTTTGAAATGAAATTGAATTGTTTTCGCACCTTTGTCAAATCAGTTGGACGTATTTTTGTAGATCTGCTTTTGTGCTCTTTTTTCTGCTCCACTGTCTCCATTCTCCTCCCTCCATCTAAATCACACAGTCTTGATTACTGTGCCTATATAATAAACCTTGAAATAAGGTACATTGATGCCTCCCACTTTTTTCTTCTTTTTCAAAGTATTTTAGCTATCCTACTTCCTTTGCCTTTCCATATAAATTTTAGAATCTGTTTGTCAATACGGTAATAAAAGGGACAGGCAAGGTGGTTCATGCCTATAATCCTAGCACTCTGGGAGGCCTAGTCAGGTGGACTGCTTGAGCTCAGAAGTTTGAGACCAGCCTGAGCCAGAGCAAGACCCCACCTCTAAAAATAGCTGGGCATTGTGGCAGGTACCTGTAGTTCCAGTTAGTTGGGAGACTGAGGCAAGAGGATCATATGAGGCCAAGAGTTTGAGGTTCCTGTGAGCTATGATGCCATGGTACTCCTCTGAGGGTGACAAAGTGAGACTCTGTCACAAAAAGAAAAAAATAAATACACAAGTAACTATAATAAAAGTTGCTGTGATCAAATGGCTTTAAACATATTTTACTTAAAAATAAATCTCTTGGGAAGGTGGAGGCAAGATGACCGACTGGAGCCAGCTTTCCGCACAGGCTCCCGTCCAGAAGGAGAGTTGAAGGACAGAAGTTTAGCAAGAAAGCCGATGGTTGAGATCTGAGCCAAGAGAAAAGGTTGAAGAACGCACATCAACTCTGCTGAGGCAAGCTGCAACCCCAAGAATGCAAACAAAAGGTACAAAAATCCAACACCAAGTGGATGGGAGTACCCTCCCCCATGAGAATGGCTCGCAGTACACTCCATACAAACAAGTGAGCAGAGTTCAAATATCCTCCCATTTTATTCCATGGGAGAGACCCTCTAAAAACTGGACCTCCTTCCCCTCCTTCCCCTTCTCCTGCCAGGCATAAAACTGTATGAAACTGTATATATTCTCTACCTGCAATTTTGAACTCCCAGCACTCCCCTCCACTCTCACCCTGTGATCTGGAAGTCTGTCCCCCATGGAGTCCAGATTCTTGGCCATTTTCTCGTGGGGTGTGGATAGGGCATGGACTACTGCTGACCTCTGCTGATTCTCTGGCAGGGGAGAAAGGAGAGGATGGTCAGCTGAGAGGGAACCTCAGCCAAGAGGGAACCATACAGGAGTGGTGGTGCCCCTAGGCACAGAGTGGCAGCCGCAGCAGCAGGAACAATGGGGCTCACACCCCTGGGGATACTTTGAAAGGACACTTCCAGTCTATCTGGGAAACCAGAAGAAGCGGGACATCTTCTCTGGTAGCAGCCACTGCTGGAACAGATCTGGGTCGGAAATGCAGGCCCCATGAGTAAAGGGTAGGCCTGAGGTGGTACTGGCCTGGGCAGAGCACAGGGAATAGAATACGCATGTGCAGAGACAGCAGACTCCCAGGGTGGGGCTGATCCAGAGGACTCCTTCACTGAGCCTCAGACACACCTGGCCCTCAGGGGACCATAGCTGAGACAAAAGCCAGCAGACAGAGGCTAGAACTGACAGTTGAGTCCCAAGCTCTGACCGTTCGCCCCAACACAAACTGCAGCCAAAACAGAGCAGCAGTGGCACAGACAGAGCTGAGTTGCTCAAACAGCCTCTGGTCCACATGGGAATATAGATGAGACAGAAACAAATTCTGCGAAGTAGTTCTGTTCTGTCAGCAACATCAATCAGGGTCAGGGCTGGAACTGAGTGAAATACCCCAGCCCCCATTAAGCACCTGAGGTTGTCAGGCCTCACCTCCCCCTGCCAGATGGTGGCAGAGGGTGGCAACCTGGCTGAGGAGACATAGATCTCCCTGTGACTCAGGCAGGCACAAACCCCTGGAGCATCTGCTCATTGGAGGGAACTGGGTCATAGTCCTGCAGGTTACCAGTGACTAGGTGTGACAGAGGTGCAAGGTAAGGAAGGAGACATCAACCTTCCCAGACTAATTTATTTGCTGGGTGGGTCCTTCTGACTTTACAGAGGGAGTCATACTCAAGCTGCCAGCAGACCCTTGCTATCTAGTTCCCAGAGACCTTTTGAACTCTCCCACCTGAGACTGGTGCTGACTGGGACAATTGATTTGGACCTCTTGAATGGGGCCAACACCTGAGGACTATCGAAAGTGGTACCCGGGTGTGTGGTTGTGAAAAGGTTTGATTTTCCTTTTCCAATTGTTGCCTGTGGGGGGCGGGGTGGCTCAATTGCTGGTATTTCTCCACAGCTGAGACTTCAACCCAGAGTAACTGATTCACTAGGGTAAGATAGAAAATAAGATGTAGCCACTTAGCCCCACCACACCAAGAAGGTCCCCAGTTTCTCAGGCCGTAGCACTGTACGGGTCCTTAGCAAAGCTCTAGGGGAAAAGGTAAAGACACCAGTCCCAGCTTTTGGGCAAAGGTCTGGCCAATCACTACTCCTGGAGCACCCAACCCAACTTCTCTTTATCCAAACAGTGTAAAATAATCATGGGGCAGAATCAGCAGAAAAGCTCTGGTAACATGAATAACCAGAGTAGATCAACTCCCCCCCAAAGAACAATTTGGCGGACACAACTGAAGATCCCATTCGTAAACAGATGGGTGAGATGTCAGAAACTGAATTCAGAATTTGGATTGCAAATAAGATCAATAAAATAGAGGAGAAGCTGGAATTGGAAACTCAAGGAGCATTTCAAAAGTTGTCTCAAGAATTAAAGGAATTCAAATCACCAAAGATTTTGACACATTGAGACAAGAATTTGCAGCCCTCAAAGATCTGAGAAATACAGTAGAATCAATCAGTAACAGAATGTAGCAAGCAGAAGAAAGGATTTCTGACACTGAAGACAAAGCTTTCGAATGCTCCCAAACTCTCAAAGAGGAAGAGAAATGGAGACCAAAAATGGATCATTCGCTCAGAGACCTCTGGGATAATTCAAAGAAAAGCAATATTTGCCTGATAGGGATCCCTGAAGGCGATGAAGTGGCTTCACAAGGCACAGAGGCTCTTCTTCACGAGATTAGGAAAGAGAACTTTCCAGACATGCCAAGAGATTCCGAAATTCAGATAGTGGACAGTTTCAGAAGCCCAGCATGACTCAACCCGAATAAGACATCCCCCAAGCATCATAATTAACTTTACTAAAGTCAATATTAAGGAGAAAATTCTGAGAGCAGCCAGAGGTAAGAAAACCATAACCTACAAGGGGAAGAATATTAGAATAATTGCAGATCTCTCTGCTCAAACCTTTCAAGCTAGAAGAGGGTGATCATCAACTTTTAATCTAAAACAAAATAACTTTCAACCTAGGATCCATTATCCAGCTAAACTGAGTTTCGTTTATGATGCAGAAATTAAATACTTTAATGACATTCACATGTTGAAGAAATTTGCCATAACTAAACCACCTCTCTAGGATATTCTCAAACCTATCCTCCATAATGACCAGCACAATCCTCCACCACAAAAGTAAACTCGCTCAGAAACTTTTGATCAAATTCCAACTTCCACAGTGTCAAAAGGTTTAAAAATGTCCACTGGACTTTTGAAAAACTCAATACCCAAAATTCTACCAGGCTTATCAATATTCTCAATTAATGTGAATGGCTTAAACTGTCCTCTAAAGAGCCATAGGTTGGCTGACTGGATACAAAAACTCAGGCCAGATATCTGCTGCATACAAGACTCTCGTCTTACCTTAAAAGATAAATATAGACTCAAGGTGAAGGGGTGGTCATTTATATTCCAGGCAAATGGAAAGCAGAAAAAAGCAGGTGTTGCAATCTTATTCGCAGACAAAATAGGCTTTAAACCAACAAAAGTAAGGAAGGATAAGGATGGATACTTCATATTTGTTAAGGGTAATACTCAATATGATGAGATTTCAATTATTAATATTTATGCACCCAACCAGAATGCACCTCAATTTATGAGAGAAACTCTAACAGACATGAGCAACTTGATTTCTTCCAGCTCCATAGTAGTTGGAGATTTTAATACTCCTTTAGCAGTGTTGGATAGATCTTCCAATAAGAAGTTAAGCAAAGACATTTTACATTTAAACTTAACCATTCAACATTTGGATTTAACAGACATCTACAGAACATTTCATCCTAACACAACTGAATACACACTCTTCTCATCAGTCCACGGAACATACTCCAAAATTGATCACATCTTAGGTCACATGTCTAACCTCAGCAAATTTAAAAGAATATAAATTATTCCTTGCATCTTCTTGGACCATCATGAAATAAAAGTTGAACTCAGTAACAACAGGAATCTGCATACTCATACAAAAACATGGAAGCTAAATAACCTTATGCTGAATGATAGATGGGTCATAAACGAGATTAAGAAGGAAATTACCAAATTTTTGGAACAAAACGACAATGAAGATGTGAATTATCAGAACCTCTGGGATACTGCAAAGGCAGTCCTACGAGGGAACTGCACTGCAAATAGCACGACAAGCCTTCCTCAAGAGAACGGAAAGAGAAGTTAACAACTTAATGGGACATTTCAAGCAACTGGAAAAGGAAGAACATTCCAATCCCAAATCCAGCAGAAGAAAAGAAATAACCAAAATTAAAGCAGAATTAAATGAAATTGAAAACAAACGAATTATAAAACAGATCAATAAATCAAAAAGTTGGTTTTTTGAAAAGGTCAATAAAATAGATAAACCTTTGACTAACCTAACCAGAAAAAAAAAAAAAGTAAAATCTCTAATTTCATCAATCAGAAATGGTAAAGACAAAATAACAACAGACTCCTCAGAAATTAAAAAAAATCCTTAATGAATATTACAAGAAA
>CAUYRH010088720.1:0-13209 GCA_963574655.1 Perodicticus potto
AGCTAAAACGACAATGACAACTGCAACACAAAAATAACTGGGAGTTGTGGTGGGCACCTGTAGTCCCAGCTACTCGGGAGGCTGAGATAAGAGAATCGCTTAAGCCCAAGAGTTGGAGGTTGCTGTGAGCTGTGATGCCACGGCATTCTACCCATGGTGACATAGTGAGACTCTGTCTCAAAAAAAAAAAAGCTGTTAAATCTCACTCATCTCCTTGAAGCCTTCCCTACTCTAATCAGTACTATTCTCTCTCTCTCTTTTTTTTTTTTTTTGGTCTAACTGTATTATCTAAGTCTTAAGGGCAGTGGCAGATATCATATCTGTACACTTAGCCCCCAGCAACCACAGCTATTCTTAACGAACCTACAAGGAAAAGAAATGCAACTACAGGAGAAACTCCATAGTTGACCAGCTCCCTAAGCTGACCTAATTTTCATAGACCACACATGCACCATGTCCCTAATGTGTGTTCCTTATGTTGACCACCTCCATATGTTCACCAGTTTGTTCTGGTCCCTTGGTCAACTTACAGAGGTTCTCCTGTCATTAGTGTGACATAAATGCTTTCATCTTCCTCTGGCCACTTTTTATTATCCTTCCTGTTCCTTTACACACACTCTGCTCCAGCATGCTGAACTCAGAGCAGCTCCGAGCATATCATGCTCTCTCCAGTTTCCTTTGCCTTTGTAGATAGTGTTCTTTTTATTCTGAAATAACTTTTTTATCCCCAGTTAATCCCTGTAAGTCTTTCCTGACTCAGCATGTGCTACAGTTCACTATTCATTTTTACTTTGGGGACCTGCTATGTATCAGGCACTGTTCTTGAAATTAAGTGATAAAAGAGATATATCAAGTCCCTTTCTCCTGGACCTTAGATTTTAGTTAAGAGAGACAAGATAACAAAAGCAAACAAAAAATATCAAGTAGTGAGAAATGCTATATAAAAAGTTAAAATAGGATATTATTAGAGTGACTTGCTACTTTAGATTAAATGATTAGGGAAGATCTCTGAGGAGATTAACACTTAAATCTGAGTGACAAAAATAGCTGCTGCATTCACCTAGTGTGGCATTGTTTGAAGTTCTTTACGTGTGTTAGCTCACTTAGTCCTCATAACAACTACTGTCCTCATTTGACAGAGGAGCAAAACTGAGGCTGGAGAGCTGAAGTTTTATTATTTTATTTTATTTTTTTTTTTGAGACAGAGCCTCACGCTGTCACCTTGGATAGAGTGCTATGGCATCACGGCTCACAGCAACCTCCAATTCCTGGGCTCAAGCGAGTCTCCTGCCTCTACCTCCCAAGTAGCTGGGACTACAAGTGCCCGCCACAACGCCCGGCCATTTTTTGGTTGCAGCCGACATTGTTGTTTGCGGGCCCAGGCTGGATTCGAACCCGCCAGCTCAGGTGTACGTGGCTGGCGCCTTAGCCCGTTGAGCCACAGGCGCTGAGCCGAGAGCTGAAGTTTTAAACCACACGCAGAGCTGCCTGCCTTGTGAAAAAGACTGATTACTGAGAGAAGAGTACTCAGACAGAGGGAACACCCACTGCTAGCCCCCTAAGGCTGGGTGGAGCTTGGCTCGTTCATGGAAAGAAACCGCAGTATGGCCACACCGTAGGGCAAAGGAGAACATGGAATGGAAGATTACAAAGGGAGGCAGGACCCAGTTCCTCAAGACTTGAGTGAGCAGAGTATGGAGTTTAGATTTTATTCTAGGTGCTAGAGCAAACCGTACAAGGATTGTCAACGGAGAGATGATACTCTGATTATCTGCTGCTGCATAAAAATCAACCCAAAATTTAATGACTTAAAACAAGACTTGGGTGGCGCCTGGGCTCATCGAGTAGGGCACTGGCCCCATATACCGAAGGTGGCAGGTTCAAACCCAGCCTCGGTGGGTGCCTGTAGTCCCAGCTACTTGGGAGGCTGAGGCAAGAGACCCACCTAAGCCCAGGAGATGGAGGTTGCTGTGAGCTGTGACACCACAGCACTCTACCGAGGGCGATCAAGTGAGACTCTTGTCTCTACAAAAAAAAAAAACAAGAAACTATTATTTCTCATAGTTTGAGGATTGACTTTGTCTTATGACATAGCTTTGGGGTACCCTGTTTGGAGTCCATCATACTGTTGCAGGCAGATGGCAGCTGGGGCTAGAGGGATGTAAAGGCTTCTGCACTCACATATCTGGCCCCCTGGACTGAGATGACTGGGACAGCTGGGGGCTGCTGTCAGGCCTCACCCTTGCCGAACAGCCTCTCCAGCTCCTCTTTGAGCATGTGTAAAATACGGCTGTGTCAGGGTGGCCAGACCTTCCATGACAGCGAGGTGTCTCCTAGAGCAGTGGTTCTCAGCCTTCCTGATGACAGTTCCTCAGGTTGTGGTGACCCCCAACCACAAAATTACTTTCGTTGCTACTTCATAACTGTAATTTTTCTACTGTTATGAATTGTAATGTAAATATATGCAGGATGTAGTTTCATTGTTACGAAGGGGTGCAACCCACAGGTTGAGAACAGCTGTCCTAGAGTGAGCATTCAAAGAGACAAGTAGGAGCTGCGTCTCTTACAGCCTGGCATGGGAAACGGGGACAGTAGCACTTTGCTGTGTTCTGTTGGTCACAGCAGTTCCAGAGCCCACTTATTCCATGGTAGAGGACATTGACACTTTTCCCAGTGACAGGTGGTATCTAAGAATTTATGGCAGAGGTATGTCTTCTTTTACATTTTAAAAGGATCACTGTGGCTGCTAGGGAAAGAGTGACTGACTGGGACAGTGGCTTGGGAGGAGCAGTTAGATTCTCATCCTTTAGGCTTCCACAGCACTCTGCCTTTATCAGTACACATCACACAGTTTTGCAGTTACTTGTTTATACATCTGCTTTCTCCATTGGACTGAATTCCTTAAGGATAAAGACTCTCCCTCATCCCCGTATCCTCAGAGTTTCATACTAGATGCTTCATAAATATTTTATGACTCGAAGAATATATAGTCAGAGGGAGGCCAAAGCATTAAAAGTCCTAAGAATATACGTTTAGATGCTTCCATTCTAATCATATCAAATTGTGGTGCAGGCATAAGATCTAGCTTTTAAAACCTTTTTGCATTTCTCAGTTAAAAACACTGAATAATGTTTTAATATTACGAGTTTACCTAAAGGTACATTTGGTGAATTTAACTCTTGTTTATGAGTGTTTCATTAATATTTTATTACTAATTACATCATTTTATTTTTTTATACTGAGAACATTGTCAAAATAAAATTTATCATTTCTTAAAAATGAAAATGTGTCATTTATAAATCAGCAATCTCTGTTGATGCTTGCTCTACATGAAACCCTCAGTGGAACAAACCACAAAGAACTAGAAGGCAAGGTCTCATTTGAAGGACTAACATTTTAGTTGTAGGGCAGTGGAAGACCGAGGAAAGGGTGTGGTCAGTAGTTCTAACTCAGTGAATGTAAAACAGTGGGAAATTTTGTTGTTTAGCATAAAAATAACTTTCTTTGTGTCTGTGATAAAATAATTATCTGCAACTTCTTGCTGGATTTTAACCTAAGGTAATGGCATTCCTGACTATTCTATTCTACTTCAGGTATCCTGAAGCAGTTTACGTAGTTTATACTGGGGACACTAACGTCAGCGGTCAACAGATACTAGAAGGTGCTTTCAGAAGATTTAACATCAGATTAACTCATCCAGTGCAGTTTGTTTTCTTAAGGAAACGCTACCTTGTGGAAGATTCACTCTATCCTCACTTCACACTGCTGGGCCAAAGTCTCGGATCCATTTTTCTTGGCTGGGAAGCTCTGACCAGGTGTGTTCCTGACGTATACATCGATTCGATGGGATATGCTTTCACACTTCCTCTGTTTAAGTATATAGGGGGATGTCAGGTTGGAAGCTATGTTCATTATCCCACTATCAGCACTGACATGCTCTCTGTAGTGAAGAATCAGAATGTTGGATTTAATAATGCAGCCTTCATTACCAGCAATCCATTCCTCAGCAAAGCAAAGCTCATCTACTACCATTTATTTGCCTTCATTTATGGACTCGTTGGTTCTTGCTGTGATGTAGTCATGGTCAATTCTTCTTGGACACAAAACCATATCCTATCACTGTGGAAGGCTGGGAATCGCACTAACGTGGTTTATCCACCTTGTGACGTGCAGACATTTCTGGACATTCCCTTACATGAAAAACAGATGACCCCAGGACACGTCCTGGTTTCTGTTGGCCAGTTTAGACCTGAAAAAAATCATCCTTTGCAGATCAGAGCCTTTGCTAAACTGCTGGACAAGGTGACCGAGTCGTCTCCTCTTAAACTTGTTGTCATTGGAGGTTGCCGGAACAAAGAAGATGAACTTAGGGTAAACCAGCTGAGAAAGCTGTCTGAAGATTTAGGGGTTCACAACGATGTGGAATTTAAAATAAACATTCCGTTTGATGAATTAAAGAATTACTTGTCTAAAGCAACAATTGGCCTGCATACCATGTGGAATGAGCATTTTGGGATTGGTGAGTTTAGCTTTTAAATAACTTCTTTGATGCCACAAGATGTACATTTTAGGTTCTTTTGATAAAGTAGTACTCTGGAAGTCAATACCAAGTCCTGACTCTCTTCCCTTAATCCACCAACT
This sequence comes from Perodicticus potto, assembly GCA_963574655.1. Classification (NCBI taxonomy): domain Eukaryota; kingdom Metazoa; phylum Chordata; class Mammalia; order Primates; family Lorisidae; genus Perodicticus; species Perodicticus potto. The sequence goes on from CAUYRH010088720.1 coordinate 4,642, forward strand.
ATGCTTTTCTCATTTGAGACCCTGTAAGACCGTAGTTAATAGCAGGTCATGTTTATTAACTACTTAACTGTGTAGAGGTCAATGTGTTGAGGTTTTTACAAGTATTGTCTGATTTAATCCTCTGTAAAATCCTGTTTGATAGATATTGTTGTTACTTCTGTTTTATAAATAAGGAAACTTGAGCATGGAAAGATTTAGTAATTGCACAAGGTAAATCTCTCAGTAAGTGGTGGAGCCCACATTCTGACTCAGATACCTCCGCTCTTAGCTGCCACATTTTTTCTCCCTGTCTGACCTGTCTATGTACTGGTACAGATTCCTGGGCCCTACCCCAATTCTGCTGAGTGACCAAATCAGAATCTCTGGATGGGCCCAAATGAGCATATTAGCTGCTCAGGTGATTCTGCTGAGCCTCCGTCCAGGTGGGCTTCTCCCAGGAATTCTTTTGTTCCTTTATTAATTCTATGAGCATTATTGGAATGGCTCCTTCTCTTTGTGCCAAATCCCGTAAGTGTTCACCTTACCCCTCCTTGCCTAGTAGCCCGTTCTTGTTTACTGTAGCACAAATTGCTGTCTCTCTTCTGACTTCCTGTTGAGTACATATTTCAGCATGAATTAAGTACTGCTTTGTGTCTAATTTGGGTCAGCATATTTTTCTTTCTTTTTTTTTAGTTTAAAGAGAGTTTATTCAAGTGCAAAGTTTGAGGGTGGCTGCCTGGGAACCACCAATCCCCAAGAATGGAAGTCAGTGTTAGACAAAGTTTAGGGAAGCTTCACAGAATTTCACCACTTTCTGTAGAAAGCTTAATGTACAGCTACAACGATCTGATTATGGTCTTTTTCTTTCAGGAAAGGTATATTTAACATCCCACACTGAAAATATAAGAGTCAGGGGGTCTTTTGTGCCTTCTGGTCTGAGGGAGGCACAGGACAAGCAAGGGGGCTCAGTCCCCCTCCCGGTCCGTCCTGCCTCGCTTCCTTTCTCTGAACTTCCTCACTCCCTCTCCGTATCCTTCCCTTTCTGTTTAAGACAGCATAGTTTTCTTAAGGGCTTTGTGTCTCAAGCTGCTAGTTCCTAGGGGAAAATAAGAAAACATAAAACAAAGTTTCCTGTACTAAGGCTACAATCTAGTTTATACTTTTTTTTAAGAGACAGGGTCTCACTCTGTCACACAGGTTGGAATACAGTGGTTTGTCCTAGCTCCCTGTAACCTCAAACTCCTGGGTTTAAGCAATCTTCCCACTCCAGCCTCCCAGGTAACTGAGACTACATAAGTACTGTGCATACTTCCTCACCCTGGTAATTTTTCTATTTTCTTTTTTTTTTTTTTTAGAGATGGGGTCTCACTATTGGCCCAGGCTGGTCTTAAACTCCTGGCCTCAAGTGAGCCTCCAGTCTTTGCCTCCCAAAGTACTAGGATTATAGATGTGAGCTCTCTCATACTTTTCTCTCTCTCTCTCTCTTTTTTTTTTTATGTTAAAGACAGAGTCTCACTTTATCACACTTGGTAGAGTGCTTTGGCGTCACAGCTCACAGCAACCTCCAATTCCTGGGCTTAGGCGATTCTCTTGCCTCAGCCTCACGAGTAGCTGAGACTACAGGCGCCCGCCGCAGTGCCTGGCTATTTTTTTGTTGCAGTTTGGCCGGGGCCGGGTTTGAACCCACCACCCTCAGTATGTGGGGCCGGCGCCCTGCCCACTGAGCCACAGGCACCGCCCTGTCTTATACTTTTCTACCCCTAGTTAATGGCAGAGTGCTTGGCCCAGACATTCAACAGGAACTTTATTGATCCAGTCTTCTTCAAGGGGTCTGACCTCCTGTGCTTCCTGCCCCAGATACTTACTGAGCATTCACTCCGTGAATGAATGGCACTGCAGTGAGGTGCTGGGGGTGTGACAGCGACAGGAGCTGCTCTGCCTGTCAGAGACTTCTCACTCTTGGTTGGCCCCAGCAGGCTACAGCTGCTGTGCTAGGAAAGTGCAGGTGGCCGAGTGGTCTTGTTTGTGCTAGAGTAAACAAGAATGGCTAATAGGCAAGGAGGGGTAAGTTGAAAACTTACAGATTTGGCACAAAGAAAAGGAGCCATTCCAATAATGCGCGTAGAATTAATAAAGGAACAAAAGAATTAATGTGAGAGGCCCACCTGGAGGGATGCTCAGGCCTGTAATCCCAGCACTCTGGGAGGCCAGGCCAGTGGATTGCCTGAGCTCACAAGTTGAAGACCACCCTGAGCCAGAGTGAGACCCGTTTCTCTAAAACATAGGCAAGTGTTATGGCGAGTGCCTATAGTCCCAGCTACTCAGGAGGCTGAGGCAAGATAATCACTTGAGCCGAAGAGTTTGAGGTCACTGTGAGCTATGATGCCATGGCACTCTACCGAAGGCAATAAAGTGAGACCCTGTCTCAAAAACATTAAAAAAGAGCAGGTGAAATGAAGTCCTCAAGAGAAGCACCTACCACAGATCTGTGGGGGCAGGGAGCAGTTGCCCAAGAGAGTGATGTGATGCTGAGGCTGGGCCCTGAACAATAATTAGAAGTCAGGCAAGAAGGGAGAATTTCCAGCAGAGGGAACAGCACTGTGACAGGAGTGAGCTCAGGAGCGCACACCAGCTCTTTAGGGGACTAAGTACAACGCAGCTGGGCCACAGGGGAGACAGCAGAACAATGGAGAGGTAATCTGAGCCAGGCCAGGTCAGATGGAAGGACATTAAATATTGGATTGATTTAAGTGCTGGCCGGGTGCTGCTCACACCTGTATTCCCAGCACTCTGGGAGTCCGAGGTGGTGGATCCCTTGAGCTCAGGCGTTTGAGATCAACCTGAGCAAAAGCAAGACCCCATCTGTACTAAAAATAGAAAAACTAGCCAGGCGTGTGGTGGGCACCTGCAGTCCCAGCTACTCAGGAGGCTGAGGCAGGAGGATTGCTCAGGGCCAAGAGTTTATGCTGCATTAAGCTATGATGAACCAGTGCACTCCAGCCTAGGAGACTGACTGAGACTCTGTCTGAAAAATTTAAAAAACAAAACAAAAAAAACTTGTTTCCTAAAGTCCACTCTGGCTGCAGCATGGGCAGTGGGTTGGTGAGGAGCAGAGAGAGCAAGACCTTGGAAATGGAAAGAGGAGTGTGGCTGCTGCAGCAACCCCGATGAGAGGTGTTGGCTGACTGAACTTGCAGGTGAACATGCTTGGGAAGGATTAAACAGGACTTGGTGGTCAGCCAGATGCTTCACATGAGAGAGGAAGAGAAGGCCTAAATAAGAGCCCAGGGTTTGGGGGCTGGGAAACTTTGTGAATGGTTTGGCCACAAGAGAAGGAACACATGAGCAGAGGCCATTGGTGGGCCAGGAGCAGTTGGTGAGCCAGCACCAGTAGTATTCGAATTGTCCGTGGGGCGTCTGAGCGTGTGTGTCTGGGAGGTAGTTGTGTATCGGAGTCTAACGTGAAGGAGAGGGATCTGATCTGGATATACAGATTGAGGCATTGTCCTTGTGCAGGCGGGTCTGTGGTTGTGGATAAGGTTGTCCGAGGGGATTGTCGGAGGGTCTTTACCTAACAAATGCAATCAGTGTAACCCGATTTCTTGTACCCTCACTGAATCCCCAACAATAAATTTTAAAAAAAAGTTCTACCTGGTTTCCTGTACCCTCAATGAATCCCCAACAATAAAAAAAAAAAAAAGTTCTCAGAATCAAAAAAAAGATTGTCTGTGGGACATGTGCAGAGTGGGAAGAGGCTCTTAGTGTAAAATGCAGGAAACAGGAACAGTTGAAAAGTCGGCAGAAGAAGAAACACTGGGGGGGAACCAGCTGAGTGCAAGCTGAGCACACTGGCTTAGAAACCAAGGAAGAAAGAGCTTCAGAAAGAAGGGGAAGGGCAGAGATCCCAGTGCTTCCCAGATCTGGAAGGGCATGCTCAAGGGAGAAGTGGAAGCAAAAGTCAGACAAAAAGTGAGCAAAAAGCCAAAGTTGAGCATTAAGAGGCAAGCACGTGGAGATAGTGAGTGCAAACCACACTTTCAGGAAATTTCTCTGACAAGGGGAGTGGAGGAGGGACGGTGGCTGGGAGGAGCCCGCAGCCCCTGAGGACAGGCGTGTGGCACAGTAGCGCCAGTGCTGATGGAAAGGGTCCCGCAGAGAGGGGCATAAAGTTGACTAGACCGAGGTCTCAGAAAACACCAGGGGTTCTCTCTGTCCTCAAGCAGTTACAGTCTGAGCTGCAGAGATTTTGTCACTGTCACATAAACAGCTGGAATGATTTCTGTCCTGGGCATCTAAGATATCTGCTGTCTACCATTTTTCAAAGATTTGGGAAAGCAGTCGCTTAAATCATTCTCTGAAGGGCTTCATTCTGCCAGAATTATGGCTCAGCAGACTGGCCAGAGGAATTTAAACTCTCACCTGTATCATTTGACAGAAATTGCCCACTACTTGCATTCGGCGCAGCCCTGCTGTGGGGTATTGCCAAGGTCTCCAGTGTGCTGGAAATCCAGGCGGGAGCTTAAGCTCCACCTTCGTGTGCTGCACAAGAAGACTTTGTCTGACTTTTGCTTCCACTTCGCCCTTGAGCACGTGGTTTTTTGTTATTTTTTTTCTTCTAATAATGTAATTTGAACTCTTAAAATTTTGCTTTTGGTATCTTTTTACTCCTTTTATCTTTCTAATACCTGATAACGTTCTACCACCTTGCTAATATTCTCTAGTCGTCTACTTTAATTATCTGTGATGTATCCATGAGGTTTCACAGTTCACAAACTTGCCACCATGCCCTCATGTTGGCAGCGCTGTACAAACAACTCAGTAAGGTTTCATAACCTTGGTGTATCAGCGTCTCACAGCTGTGTTTGTGTCGACGCGTGGTGGTATTATCGTCCTTGGGTGTTTTTTTGTGCCCTTGCAAGAATGTGGAAGCTTCAATTAGAGCAACAAACAAACATTCATAAATTTCTCGTTAAACTTGGCAAGAGTGGAAGTGAAATCAGGGACATGTTAGTCCAAGTTTATGGGGATAATGCCGGAAAAAAACCAGCAGTGTACAAGTGGATTAAGTGTTTTTCTGACGGGAGAGAAAACATCACTGATGAAGAGAGGTGGGGGGCGGGGGCAGTAGCAAAACTGATGAAAACATTGCAACAGTTTGTTGAATTGTATGTCAAAATTGTCAGCAGACTGTGAGAAGCCTAACAAACTGAGTTATTTTCGTGAGAGAATCGGGAAAATCTTAACTGAAAATGTTGGCATGAGAAAGGTGTGGCTCTTATGTCACTGCAGTGCACCAGCTCACACAGCATGGTCCGTGAGGGGGTTTTAGCCAGTAAAAACAAATGCTTACATTGGAATACCCTCCCCACTCACCTGATCTGACCCCCAATGACTTTTTTCTTTATCCAAGGCTAAAAGAAGTATTGACAGGAATCCATTCTAATGATGTTCAGGACATCCAGGGTAATATGATGACGGCTCTAATGGCCATTCCAGAATGGCTTTGAAGGGAGGATGAGCGCTGGTGTCAGTGCACAGCTTGCCCGCGGAGTCACCTAGGGTGACTGAAGTGATGTTCAGTAGTGAGATATGGAGCTCTTTTTCTAGGATGAGTTCATAAACTTAATTGTCAGATCTCATTTGTTGAAGGCTATTCATACATCTACTTGTCTGTTTTAATTTTGGCATTATTGTGAAGACTAAACTTAAAATTTTTTATTTTGCACCATGGAAGTTAAATAAGCAAATTTATAGACATGCAGACATTGAATTGAATTTTTATGAATCTCTCAAAATTGGAAGGTTTCTGCTCATCCTTGTTCTGTGAATACACTCAAAAACTTAAAAGGCTACGTGATTGTTTTTCTTCCTCAGGAGTTGTGGAGTGTATGGCAGCTGGCACAATCATCCTTGCACATGATTCAGGCGGCCCGAAGCTTGACATTGTTGTTCCTCATGAAGAACAGATAACTGGGTTTCTGGCCGAGAGTGAGGAAGGCTATGCGGAGACCATGGCTCGTATTCTCTCCATGACTGCAGAGGAGAGGCTCCAAATCAGAAAAAATGCCCGTGCATCTGTGAGCAGGTTCTCTGATCAGGAGTTTGAAGTGACATTCCTGTTAGCTGTGGAAAAGTTACTTAAATAATGCCATATATGTACAGATTAAAAGTATTTTATATAAAATTTTTAAACACCTTCATATGTAAATATTTTTCCAAACTGATTCCCTATTATGACAAAGTCAGCCTATGCAGTATTCTTAGCATTATGTACATAGGCAAGGTATTTATCTCGGTGTAAAAAGGCAAAATCAGATTAGTATGTGGCCCTACGCTCTAAAAAATATGAATCTGAAAGAAAAAAATTAACAGGCATGAAATTTGCTATAATCCATATTTTTAAAATTTCATTTGTCAAATCATTTTTAAGGAACAGGAAAGAAATTTTCCTTTTAGAAAAAAAATAAATGTTCTGTCAGCATCTGTTTTTGCTTAGAAAACAAAAGGGAAAAAAGAAAATGTTGAAAAGAAAATGAATAATAATTGACTAGCACTTTAGAATAAATGTTCTGAGATTTTTGGAACACAGAAAAATTCTGATACATTTAAATTCTAAACAGTATTATAGGTGACCCTTTGTAATATACCCCTTGAAAGAAACTTTAAACAAGCTTATTTGATCCCGTTCCCAAAGCATACAGTCAAGAGACAAGACTGACTGATGTTTTCTGAGTGTGTAAGCATGTGAGGGCGAGGTACTGCCAGCCGTCCTTTCCATAACTAGGGATTTGTGGAAATGTTCTTGTGTAGGACTTTCATGTGAATCTCTCTTTATCTCTTAACAGCTGTACATCAGAGGCCAGAAGTGAGCTTGAGGTCATTCAGGAGAACATTAGGTGGTTTTCTGACATGAGTTCCATCTGCAAAATGTATTTTGAAAAGAGCATTGGACAAGCAGTTAGCATTCCTGAGGCTACCATTAGTTTCATCATGACAAAAGTCTGACCTTTTGACACTAAAGATGCTCCTTAATCTTGCTGAGGCTCAGAGTTTTCATGTATAATCTGGAGATGTTAATCCATATCCTCACGACCTTCTACAGTTGTGATACTGAGAAGGAAAGTGTGTGAAACTACTTTGAAAATTATAAACATTACTTTCCATAAAAGTAACAATATACAGATGGACATAAAGTTCACGTGCAATTTAAAACAGTAAACGTACGCAGTTATTAGGTAATCCTGCGTTTATCACCACATTAGGACTCCGTAGATTCCTGGTTACTAAGGCAGTAGCTAGGAAGTGGTGTAAGTTTAATATGATTTCTATCCTGAATAACATGAAACACTGTGTGTGTTTAGACAATGACCATAAAGACCTCAGCGTTTGCATTTTCTGCATATGTAGCTTTTCCTGCTAGTTCAGTGAATTGAAACCCCTCACAGTGTGATTCATCTTTGTGTGAGGGGCACAGGCAAGAAGTGTGTTATTCCTTTACAGTCTACTCTCAACCATTTATCAATACGTACTCCCAATTATGTTGTTGGTTCATCTGCAGGCCATCTCTCTGTCATCAGATCAAAAAGCAAAACAGAGTCAGTCACAAGGTGTTCTGACACGAGCATAGCTGTGTGTTCAAGATGACTCCATCTAGAAAGAAAGACTGGTAGGCACCCTGCAGATTCTCCAGTCCATTTCTCTCTGATTTTCAACTTCACAGACAAGAACGATTTAAATCTAAAGAATTTAGTAGACTCCTTCAGTGTCATAATGCTGTTTGATGAAAGAATCACGATTATAACCTGGATATTCTGACTCCCCTCCCAGTACTTTTTCTCATTTTATATCTAGTCTTTGGGGGAAGAGTCACACTCTTGCTCACTCAGCCTCCTAATCAGCACAAAGAAAATTACAGGACCAAAGATAAAATGGACAGAGCTAAAATAGAGTATGTACTGAAGTAAGAAAGTATTCTGGAATTGCATAAAACATTCTTTCTAAATGATTTTCAAGTCACAAACATAACAGTGAAAAATATAATTTGCAAATATGTTCACTTTCCATGTTCCTCTTATGGTATCACATGTATTTTTATTTTTTTCTGGATGACTGCTAACTGTGAAAAGTGTCCATGTGGCATATCAGCTAGTGTCTACAGAACTTCTAGATGACAATTCTACCGAGACATCTCTTTTGAGTGGTCCAAGCATGCTATGTTTTGAATCCACAATAATGGAAATTCACATTTCTAGTTGTGCTCTACAAGTTACATGTTACATAATCTTTGTATAATAATCATTTGTATGTAAATATTTAGATCTAATAGATACAAAATCTATTTCTATCTATGATTTAAAGGAGTGATTTTTCATTGTTTTAGATTTTTTACAGTATGGTGCCTGTTACACCCTTCATGTAGTCTACCAATCCTCCTCCTAACATTCCAGAGTGCCACATGCCAAGAAATTTTTATTTTTCTTTAAAAAGAAACAATTTTGTTCTGCCTGTGGAAACTAAGAAGAATAAATTATCTGGTTTAATAGCCTTTTTTTTTTTTTTTTTGAGACCGAGCCTCAAGCTGTCACCCTG
>CAUYRH010088725.1:0-27560 GCA_963574655.1 Perodicticus potto
TTGAGACAGAGCCTCAAGCTGTCACCCTGGATAGAGTGCCGTGGCATCACAGCTCACAGCAACCCCCAATTCCTGGGCTCAAGCGAGTCTCCTGCCTCCACCTCCCAAGTAGCTGGGACTACAGGCGCCCGCCACAACACCCAGCCATTTTTGTGTTTGCAGCCGTCATTGTTGTTTGGCAGGTCCGGGCTGGATTCGAACCCGCCAGCTCAGGTGTACGTGGCTGGCGCCTTAGCCCATTGAGCCACAGGCGCTGAGCCTGTTTTGTTTTTTTGTTTGTTTGTTTTTTGCTTTCTTTCTCTCTGTCTTTTTTCTTTCCTTCTTTTTCTTTCTTTCTCTTTTTCATAGCTATAGTTATTTAAGGGATTTCTAGCCATGTCTCTTAATAGCAGTGCTTCCTATGTTTATAATGATTTCTCGCAATACAACTCTTTTTACAAATGCCATCTCATTCAGAGAGGTTAAGTGGGTTGCCTAAAGCTACACAGCTATGTTACAATTTCTGGTCTTAAATTCTTTTTTTGTTTTTTGGGTTTTTTTGTTTGTGTGTTTGTTTGTTTGTTTGTTTGTTTGTTTTGAGACACAGTATCACTCTGTTGCCCAGGCTACAATGCCATGGAATCAGCCTTGTGCACAGCAAATCCAAACTCTTGGGTGAAGTGATTCTCTTGCATCAGCCTCCCAAGTAGCTGGGACTATAGGCACCTGCCATGGATGCCTGGCTAATTTTTCTATTTTCAGTAGAGACAGAGTCTTGGTCTTGCTCAGGCTGGTCTCGAACTCCTGAGCTCAAGTGATCCCATAGTGCTAGGATTACAGGTGTGAGTCACTGCCCCTGGCCCACTTTCTAAATTCTTATCTTGTTCGTCTCCCTGTGAGAACAAAATCCAGAAGGTGCCTTTTCTTAGTTAAGCTTTATCTTTGTGTGAGGAATCTACCCGATGTACTCCCCGGACAGCAGGATTTGTTGCCAGCTGACCGATTTTTCCTGTATTACACGGGTCATTCTGAGGAAGACAATGCCGCCTAGCGTGGTGCTTCTCAAACTTTCCCATGTGCCGAGCCCCCCAGAAATGCAGGTTCTGATTCGGCACTTGTGCACTTCCCAGGAGCTCCCAGGTGACCTGGGGGTCCCATGCACAGAGTGGGGCTTTCGAGCTGGAGATACTTGATTCAAGTCCTAGCTCATCTGTTTACTGTGAACTCAGGCAAGCCCCTCTCTTAGCCCCTCTGAGCCTTGGTGTTTCCGTCCTTAAAATGAGGATAATAATGCGAATCTAGCTCACTGAAAGCCAATCTAGCATTTTGGAATTGACTTTAGTGACCTGGCCAGCTTCCACTCTGCACCTGACTAGTCTTCCTACAGCCTCCCTCTGCTCCCACCTTTCCAGGGGGCTTCGTCCTGGTGGAATACTTACAAACTCTTCCTCTTGAGCCTCAGACCTCCAGCATAAAAGCCACAAGTCCTCTTTCTAGTTGGATGTCTTTCCACTTTCTACTTAGACCTTCCATGAAACTAACACATAGGCTTCCCCGTCCTTTCTGATTCTCCTTTGTCCCACCCGACCCTTCCTCACATCTTTACAAGTCCTACCCTCCATTAAGTCCCTTCTGTCACCAAGCTCCAGCTATAGTCATTTTTCTGGCTATCCACCCTGTCTCACTCCCCTAAACCCCCACACTCGTCTAGAAAGGTCTCTCTGATATTTGAAGCCTTGTAACAGTCTGTCTGTATTTCAAGATTATTCCTCTTATGTTCTAATTGAATTGGTAATTGTCTCATCTCCCACTATTGCCAAAGTTCCAGGATGATGGGTGATGGGGATCCCGGTAGGGGCCGAAGGGTTGTTCTGGCAGCGCGGAGGCAAGAACACAGCCCTTGAGCCCCGCTGAGCTGAGCGTGGTCCTCAGTCCACCACTTGGTCCCCAACCCATCTGAACAGACTTTTCTCACCTTTAAAGTGGGTGCCCACAATACCTAACTTCCAGTTACTGGGAAGAAATTTTGTGTAGAAAATGCATCACACGGTATTCAGCACACAGGAAGGGCTCATGTCAGTGAAATTAAATGGATTAGAACTGACTGTTTAATCCGGTCACAACTCAGGCATTCATTCTAGCTGTGTTAACAACTGGACCCAATCCCAGACTCCCAATTTGGGTGAGCATTTTAACATTTTCTGTTCTGATTATGTTTATGGCAGTGTTAAGTCTTATCAGAATATTCCATATTCAGCCCTCTTGAAATCAAAGCACATTTGATGATCTAGCTCCAATGAGTATAAGGTGATAATGAAAAGTAACATAGTTAGTTTAAAAAAAAAGGCATGTGGTTTATATTATAGTTAAACCTGGATTTGAATCTAAATTGCCATTCTTTAGTGGTTTTCTTAACCTCTCCAAAGTATGGTAATCTCAGAAGTTGGATTTGGGATGATTTTTTACTCTTCTGAATTTTTAAAAGTAATCAGAGAAAAATATAAAATAGAAAAATATTTATGGAAACAAACAACATATTTTTTCTATAGCCCCCAAACACTAATAATATTGTTATGGGTGAGGGAGATAAGTCTAAACATTCCAAATAACTCTATGTTTATAAGTCGAACTCGCATATATGTATTTATCCTTAAGAATTTAATGTTTTGTTTATTTAAGTGATTGCTAAGAATAGTACTTTTTTAAAAAAAATTCTTATCAACTAATTTTTTAAATAACCATATTTAATAAACCATATCACTATTTAGTCTTGGGGGAACAAAACAAATTTTTTTTGAACTAGAAGTTAAATGTTGCCAGTGTAACCAAAGTTAACTCAATGGCTGGACACAGTGCAGGAGGAATTGAAGCTGCACCTGAACTCAGGGCAATCAGAGCTGTAGTCACAGAGACTTACAGTGTGTTGCTTTGCTGATGTGGGTAGAGAGGGGTTTTAAAAGAAAAATGGAAAATGGGGAAACCTTGTTTTAATCAGGCGATATATGGAAAGAAAATTAAATGTCTATGTTAAAACCTATTCTTTCCGACTACCAATAACATTTTTTCCTTAGCCTCAAGAGACCATCATAAAACAATGGCTCATAGTCCTGTAGAGCAGGACTCAAGTTGTGTGCTGTGCACATATAGTCCTACACAAGAGGAAGGCAATGTTTAAAGCTGCTGTCGCCGCCTGGAAAAAAAAAGAAACTGGAATTTGGAGTCGAGTATGTATGCATTTTCTGTTTTCCTGTCTTGTGGGGTCTTCATTGCTAAAAATATTTTTATGAAATCGCTCTGTGCTTCTTTAAGCTTCGTGTGGTCTTGTTTGCTTGTTCTCAAATCTCAAACCACGACATACTTATGAAACATCTTGAGTTATTAAACGTAGAAGAAACTGTGTTTTGTTTGTGAGCTGAATAGCAGGCCAAGCAATGTCTTCAGAAACAAAGATCTTATTTTGTATGAAGAAAAAGTGGGTTTTTTTATTAGAAGCTAGAATGAGAAATGATTTCAGGACAAAGAGACAGAAACCATCACTTGAAAGCTGTAGTGTTGAAGCTACCTACATGGACGACAATTAAGTAGAGATTGGTTTCTTTGTCTAGCCCTGTTTGGCCAGTGTAAACCATCTTCTTAGGTGATCAAATCTTAAAGAGTCACCTTAAGACTGAAGTCATTGTCTGCCTTATACTGATGATCAATTTAACAGCAACAAGTAGGTATTTAATTTCATTTTATGCATTATAAACACAGATTGAAACACTCTATAAAAAGATTAATAGCATGGGCTCAAGTTGGACCCACCTGGATGTGAGCTCTGGGTCGATCACTTACTAACCATGTGATATTGGGCAATTTAACCTTATAAAGTCTGTTTCTTCATCTGTAATATAGGGATTATTCCCTATTTCATCAGAGTTAAGATGCATTTTTTTGAATTCTATTGTAATATTTCTGATACTATAATGCATCTTCCAACTGAAAGGATTTCGTAGCCTAATTGGAAACATTTTTTGCTTTCTAGCACATAAATGAGTGTGCAATTTATAACCAATGACATTTGAGATTCAACTAAACAATGGACGTGTACCTCAAAGTGTTTTTTTTTAATTATAAATAAAAAATGATGTAAAACTTTATGCCCTGTGAAACCTAGTCCACAAAAGACTGTCAATAAATAATCCCCATTAATATTGTACAGTATAATTTTTGTAAAATCTGGCATTTTCCTGTCTTGTCAGTCATAATTTGTTTCCCAACATTAGAAGTTAATTTATTTGCAAAATCCTTGTGTTGGAACAGTCTGCCAGCTTTAGTTGTTGTTGTTCATCTAATGTCCTCTAATTTCTTTGGCAGCAAGATATTGACCCTAAGGGTTTAAATATAAAAAATGGTCAAAATAAGTGTTTTGTGAAAGTCCACACTGATTTGTCAGATTGAGTTGTCTGCAGACAAAAAAAAACAAAGCAAGTAGTGAGCAATGCGTCAGCAGGGCCTGGGCCAATGCAAGCACTCCAGAAGCACTGTTGAGAACCAGCAGTCCGTCCGCCAAGAGCGGTTAAAGAGCATAGGCTGTGGGACCGAAGCATATGGGTTCCGGTCTTGGCTTTTCCCCTTACAAGCTGTGATCTTTTGACAAGTCCCTTCACCTCTCTGTGCCTCCACTTTCTCATAGCATGATTGTGAGAATTCAATCATCTCATATACTTAAAGCACTTGTACGTAACAGGGGCTAGGCAGGTTTGCTCTTATGAGAGGAAATACACACACTTGTTGTGTTTGAGTTCCTTAAAATGGTCTGAGTTTTCTGACAGGGAAAGAGAATGTCCCAATAAAATGACTTTCTGAGCAGGTGAGTGTTATAATTCAGGTTGTGAGAGGCATATATTAAATGTAAAATCTGTAGTGCCTTTGCGATATCTGAGCATGAGATAGGTAATCAAGCTGCTCTATCCAGCAGTAAATGTGTGACTGAAACACAAATATCAGAGAAATATGAGGTTGCTTCCAACAACCTCTGGCGTGTCTGTGTTACCTGGGGATGGAGTAAAATTCAGTTAATATAGGTCAACCTGTACCCAAGAAAGGGTCATTATGATTTGTACTTTTAGAAGGGCCACCTTCTGGCAAATGTTCGCTTGTAAGGCATATTGTTCTAATTCTTGTTAAGGTCGTAAACATGTCTATTGTGCTAGAATAACCATGCCAAACAAGCATGGAAGTTGGATGTGCCTTTTAACTTATTGATCACGCCTTTTACACACACAGAATCAACTCCAAGATGTAATAAAGCTTACCTATAGTTAATCATTATTTTTTGAGTGGTAATTATGTGGTAATTCACCCGAACAATTGCAATCAGTATTATTTTTTCACAACCAAAGCACATTTTTAGCTTTTCTTTCCTCTCTTTGTTCACATTTTATTCACTCTCTGATGTCAATCATCACTGTCAATATCAAGAGACTACAGCACAGTGTGTGGAAACATTCAAACAACTTGGCTCCAAAGCCCAATTCTGTCACTCAACTAACACCCAAATAGCTGGTAAAATTTTCGCTTGCTCATGTCAAAAGGGCTGAATGGTCCTCCTTATGCTGTAGCTCTGCCATGTAATATACGTCTGCCAAGGTCACCCCAGCGGGAAAAGCAGGAGGTGAAGAGACACTTTTAGGAGCCAGTCCTGGAAAAGGCTTATGAGACACCTATCCAATTCTATTGGCTAACACCCCATCACAAGGGAGGCTGGGACACATCTTCTTCCTAAGTGTCCAGGAACAGGAAATGACGTGGGGAGTAGCATTTTTGCCACCACGACCACTTCTTTTTTTTTTTTTTTTTATTTTACTCTTTCTTCTGCTTTAGTTTATTTCTCTTCAGTGTCTAATCACTTGAGCCATATGTTCAGTTCATTCATTTTCGCAGTTCTGCTGAGGCCGGGTTTGAACCCGCCACCTTCGGTATATGGGGCCGGCGTTCTACTCGCTGAGCCACAGGCACTGCCCCACGACCACTTCTTAACTGTGTCAGCTGGGGCAAATTATTTGTCATCCCTGAGCCTCAGCTTTTTCATTTGCAAAGTGGAAATAATAATACCTACCTTGCAGCACTACTGTGAAGATTAAATGAGAAAAGGAGTGTGGGACAATCAGCATATGGCAACTACTCATGAAATTATGTATTATTACTAATAATAATCTCTCCCTAACACACACACAGAGGACTCAAGTCATCAGCACCCGAATTCCCTGGTCACCACCAGTCTAACTCTCTGCTGATCCTTCCGCTCCCGCCCAGCCTATCTGGGGCGTAGGACTTAGGGCAGGCAAGCCTCTTGGCCCTGAGGGGCATGACTGTAGCGTCAAGGAGCTGAGGTGAGGGAAAATCACAGCTAGAATTTGTCTTTTTTCTTTTCTTTCTTTTTTTTTTTTTTGAGACCCGATCTTGCTCTGTTGCTCAGGCTAGAGTGTTGTGACATCATCATAGCTCACAGCACCTCAAACTCCTGGGTTCCAGGGATCCTCCTGCCTCAGCCTGCTGAGTAACTGGGACTATAGGTGCCCACTATAATACCTGGCTAATTTTTCTATTTTTAGTAGAGCTGGATTCTTGCTCTGCTCAGGCAAGTCTGGAACTCCTGAGCTCAAGCAATCCACCTACCTCCGCCTCCAGGGCGCAGGAATGAGATGTGTGAGCTATGATACCTGGTCCGAAGCTAGGATTTCAAGGAGCTGCAGTAAAGTGGTAGAAGACAAAGAAAAGAATCACCAACAGTGTGAATTTATGCTTAAAGAAGACCAAGTCCCAAGACAGCAGGTGCAAAAAAAGAAAAAATGGAACCCATACCGAGATTTCAAATGCAGCAGGCCTTCTGCTAGGGCTTTGCCACAGGTGACACCATGTAATTTTCACAAGGAATGTTAGGTAAGAATCATTAAATTCAGCTTCAGTGGTGTTTAAAGCAACCCCCCCCAAGAAATGACATAATTGTGGCGGGGTCTTCAGAGTCTGAACCTAGTGCTCCTTGTTACAGCAGCACTTCATTCACATCCCTTAGTGATACACGTTTCTTAGTGATGTGGAATTGTACTAGGGGCTACTAGATTTCAGGGAACAGACAGGAGGTGTATCCTGCTCAGAGGGATAGGAAGTAGATCCATTACTTCCTTAAGCAATTCCCCTTCTTCCGATTCCCGCGTGGTCCAGAGCTAAATTCAGTCTAGGGTCCAGTGTACTTCTGCTGAGCCTCTCCCAGTCACACCACGTGTATCCTTATCTGTTTGTTCATGTCCCTGAGAGAGGCTACGAGTATGTGGATAGATTTCCACCAATATGTACACGAGACCAGGCAACTCCTTCTTTGGGGGCACATACAGGATAGAACCATGTTACTGAATAAAGCAAGGATGTGGATGGGAAGAGCTGATCAAACCAAGGCCACAGCCCCGTCTTGAAAATCTAACAGCTGCCATCCCCTGTGTACCGAAAAATGGTCCAGATGTAGTCTGTGCTGTCTGTAGCCACGCAGGCTTAGAATATGGTGGGAACTGGTCCCGTGGAACAGTCCCATGAAATGAACTCTGAGTGCCGTGCCACCAAGTGCCCTCAGGGCATTCAAATACATCCAAACAAACCAAGGGATTTGGAGCTTAGCATTTTACAGGAACAGTATTAAAACAGAACCACAGCAGCAGCAGCAAAATCTGAAATGAATGTAAGATTAGGTTTTTCCAATCTGTCAAAATAAATTTATTTGGAATTGTGAGCAGCATAAACTCCGTAAGTTCCCGTCTCTGCCTCTGTTTCTAACATATGTTAGGTTTCTACCTAATGATTCAGGCAGGTATAAGAAATAGTCCATGGCTTAACACGCCTCCCTTACTTTCAATGTATTTGGGATTCCTTTGTCAATTCTATGAAATGGGTTTTTCCTTATTGTTGCATTTCGTGAAGATGAGTTAGAACAGGGTTTTTGTAGTCCACAGGGTTTTTGGATACTGAAAGGCAATAAAGGAGAGTGGTTAATGGTTAAGAGTTCGAGCTCTGGATCCAGAGTAAGTTTATTTGAATCCAGGCTTCATCATGGATTCTGTCTAAATTTCGGCAGGTTACTGCTATTGCCTCTGTTTCCCCATCTGTCAAATGGGGAGGTTAATAGTGCTGCCTCATAGCCCTGTTGCAAAGATTAATTTAATATAAGGCATATAAAGTACTTAGAAAAGAGGCTGACACACGATAAGATCTCCATTCTCTAGCAAGGACCTCAAGAATCAGGGAAAGGGTTTGGGTGCAGTGGCTCACCCTGTAATCCCAGCACTCTGGGAGGCTGAGGTGGGAGCGTTGCTTGAGCCAAGGAGTTTGAGACCAGCCTGAGCAAAAGAGAGACCCCTGTCTCTAAAAGTGACTGGGCATTGTGGCAGACACCTTAGGGAGTCTACACCCTACACCACCTAGGAAGGTCCCTAGACCACCTGTTGGGAGGTTGAGGCAGGAGGATCACTTGAGTCCAAGAGTTTGAGATTGAGATACGACACCACAGCACTCTACCCAGGACAACTAAGTAGGACTCTGTCTCCAAAAAAAAGAGAGAAGAGACAAGTTACACCCCTGCTGGAGAACTAGCATAAAGTGGCTAAAATTTGTCCCACTAGTCCATGTCTCTACGGCCACAAAACTAAGGTCAGCGTTCAGATGTTTCATAAAAATGCTTTATTAGTATTCACAATGTTATGGGCACATAATCACTGTATAGTCTCAAAGCTTAATGTATTTATGAGTCACCAGGAAATCTTATTAAAAGGGGAATTCTCGTCCGTCAGGGCCCAGGTGCGACCTGAGATTCTGCTTTTCCAGCAGGCTCTGGGGCAGTGCTGAGCAACCACACCGAGGAGCAAGGGGCCGGGGAAGCTGCTTCCCACAGCCACACAAGCTCTTTACCAAGTTTGAGAGGACACTCCAGGAATCTTCCTCCGAGCTTTTGACTTTTTCTGGGTTGTGGGTCAAGAAAATGTGTGAAAATAAGTGTTCCTTCAGAGAAAAAGGCAGAGATAGTCTATCTTGAATTATACGAAGTAGTCTTAATTATTAAGCAGTTGGTAATTTTTCCCTTAGAAAATTAACTACAAAAATAACTGATTACAAAATTAACTACAAAATAAGGGATTATGATTCTTTCGAGGTAGGCAAAATGTCTCCTTCTGCTTCCCAAACAGGAAGGGACCAGCAGAACTATGCATCCATTTGCCAAAGGATGACTGTCCTCAAGCAACCAGTCCTTCCTTTCTAACTTCATGCACATTTCAAGGGAAATGTGAAACAGATGTTTGTGTTCCAGTGACACACAAATACTGGAATTTCTTATAAAAATGTGTTTTGATTGTTAAGAAACTTCAGACTACTAGGCTGTGTTTTGCTAAGACCAAAGTTGAGCCTTACCAAACAGCTAAGCTGAACAGCATTCAGATTTGAAAGGTCTAAGTTTAGTCAAATGATCATTTTGACCTTGTGATTTCAAAGATTCGGGCTAAATTAATTTTTAATCCTTTAGTCAATTTTTTTCACTATTTTCTGTCACTACTTCTTTATAGAAATTCAAGATATGCAGAGACTTATATGTGTGTGTTTTGAAACATGTCTGTAGGCTCGGCACCCATTGCTCAGTGGGTAGGGCTCCGGCCACATACACTGAGGGTGAAGGGTTCAAACCTGGCTGGGGCCTGAAAAACATCAATGACGACTGCAACAAAAAGTAGCTGGGCATGGCTTGGTGCCTGTGGCTCAATGGACTAAGGCACCAGCCACGTACACCTGAGCTGGCGGGTTCGAATCCAGCCTGGGCCCACCAAACAACAATGACGGCTGCAACCAAAAAATGGCCAGGTGTTGTGGTGGGCACCTATAGTCCCAGTGACTTGGGAGGCGGAGGCAAGAGACTCGCTTGAGCCAAAGAATTGGGGGTTGCTGTGAGCTGTGATGCCACAGCACTCTATCCAGGGTGACAGCTTGAGTATCTGTCTCAAAAAAAAAAAAAAAAAAAATAGCCGGGCATGGTGGTGGGCGCCTGTAGCCCCAGCTACTTGGGAGGCTGAGGCAAGAGAATCGCTTAAGCCCAAGAGTTGGAGGTTGCTATAAGCTGTGACACTACGGTACTCTACCAAGGGGAACATAGTGAGATTCTGTCTCAAAAAACAAATAAATAAACAAATAAAATAAAATAAAACATGTCTGTTAGCAAAACCAATAAGCATCATTTCTACTCTTTTCTGAAAGCACCGAAGAGACCTCAGGCAAAATGATCTGTATCTCCCCAACAAGTAACTTGTGACTGATTGTTACTAATTCCACCAAGATCATCAAGGAGAGCCTTAGTAGGAATTGGTGAACTTTTTCTCTAAATAGCCAAATAGTAAATATTACAGTCTGAGTGGGTAGTATAATGTATTAAAATCCTAGGGCAGGTGTGACAAAGTGCCAAAAACTGGGTGTCTTAAACAACAAAAATTCACTGTCGCACAGTTCTGGAGGCTGGAAATCTGAGATCAGGGTGTCGCAGGGCCGGTTCCTTCTTGGGTTGCGAGAATCTGCTCCACGTGCCTCGTATAGCTTCTGTCAGTTTGCTGGCAGTCTTGGGCCCTCCCTGGCGGCCTCCTGCCATCTCTGTTTCATCTTCACGTGACATTTGCCCTGTGTGCATGTCAGCATCCAGATTTCTTCTGTTGAGAAAGATGCCAGTCACATTGGATTCGGGGCCCACCCGACTTCAGTGTGACCCATCCCAACTTAACTGATTGCATCTGCAATGGCCCTATTTCCGAATAAGGTCCCATTTTAAGGTACTGGGGGTTAGAACTTCACCATATGAATTTGGGGGGAAGGGGGGAGCACAGTAGAACACACAGCAAAAGTATCTGTCCAACTACTCAGCCTGCCCTTGAAGAGCAAAAGCAGTCACAGAAAATACATACGCAAATGTGCCTGGCTGTGCTGCAGAAAAGCTTTACTTACAAAAATAGGGACGAGCTTGCAGTCAATAGTTCGTGAACCTCTGCCTTAGAGTATCTGATCCCTTGTGAATATGAAGAAAGAGGAGATTTGGTACTTGGCATAGAAGAGGAGAAAAAGTTTTGCAAGTTTCTGAAATACTTAGTTTATATCGTGCGTTGTAGTCATAATGTCTGATGTTTAGCTTTAATGCCTTATCTTTACATTCAAATATAATCCACGTTAGTTTACACAGTTTCAATTAAGTAAGTTGATGTAAATGTTATAATGGTGACTCTGGTAACCCTCACCCACTATTTCTTTGGGCTGTTACTAAGTTCTAGAATGACAGCGGAATAAACATTTCCACTTAACATGATGCTGCATGCTTTGATTTTTAGTACGAATGTGTCTAAAATGTTAATAATTGTTTATAATTCGGTAATTTCTTTAGAAATGTATGTATCTTTATCCTCATGAATACATGTATATATTCCTTTCCATATAATTAATATTTCTAGAGTGCTATAGACACTATATTAGGTTACATATATAGTAAATTCCAGGGACTTTCACTCTTCTAGAGGATACACATTCAGAGGAAATAGATAACATGTAACATATAAGAGACCACTTCCCTACATTGGCCACCACCTTAAATTGACCTAATTATCATAGACTGGACATGCACCACATGTACATCAGTACAGTAGGTCTGGTTCCTTACATTGACCACCTCTATATGTTAACCAGCATGTTTTAGTCCCCATATATTTAAGCATCATCCAAAAATTTACATAGACACCTGCCATGAAGGGGAAATTGTTTTAAGTCCATACAAATGCATATATATGAATCTGGTATCTTCACTTATGGAAGATTAAATGGAACCAAATTAGAGAGTTCTGTTTAGGGGTGTTTATGGAAGAGCACTTTAAAAAACTTCCACAGAAAGCTTGAAAATTGAATGTGCAACAAAGAAAAGTTATCGATCAGGCACATACTGTATGTCTTGCAATAGTAGCAAGGTCATGCTCCCATTTATTTCAAAATACAGATTGAGCTTCTTAATGTCATTTTATATTAAAATTTTAGGCCTCTGGAACCCTAGACCCCTTCCTCTGCATGGTAATAGAGGTCACCAGAGTCAGAGGACAGCATCTGCTTTCAATTTTAAGGGAGCAGATATTCAAGTAGTGAACAGTCTTATTGAGGATGAAATGAACCTACCCGTGGGTATTGGTGTTGAATGTTGGGGGCCTGTTCAACTTCAGGAGAAGAGTGCCATGAAATCAATTACTTGGAGCACCCCAAGATTGGCCTTGTATTTAGAACCTAACTGAAAATACCCACTGGATTATACCAACTATAAAATAGGTCAAGTTTGGGGGTCAATATAGTAGACTATATGCCTTTATTAAGGTTTGTCACCTTGATGGTTTTCAGAGCATGTACCAGCTATGCTGAAATGTATGGAATTCTGTATGACCTGAAATACCAGATGTATGCGGCTTTAATATTTTAACTGTTATGTCCAAAGGATAATTCTAAAATCGTAATTAAAATGTGATTGTTCTCTTTGTAATGGTAGACACACTGCTGCATTTTATGACTTATACATGCAGGACCCTCAATAATACAAGCCAACATCTGCCTTTTTATACCGTGATCACATACAGTTGACATTGTATGGCCTGAAATAAGATTTGAGTCCAGGTAATTAAACTAGAATTTATTTCATAAATAAACAATAAAGCATCCCTAAGTTAGTTTTCATCTGGAAATTCTTTCAATCTCTTAGATTCTCTGGTCTATAGTTGAGATGCCGCTCTCCTAGCCCACAAATCCTCTACACATTTGTTTGGAGGTGGGGCAATTTCTCTCATTTCTTTCTACATTTACTTAAAAGGAAGGGCCTTCCAACTTCTCATAGAAGTAAAAAATGAAATAGAACGAAATGGCTTTTCTCTTCTCAACACTTTGCAAACTTTAACTAGGAAATGAAGCACTACAGTATATCAATGAAGAATAATGATAATATTAATAATGATGGTGATGGCGATGGTAATGACGAATTAGACAATATAGTTCTCTTCTTATTCTAAGTGTGAAAACTGAAACAAAATGATGAAGTGCCTTTCCCAAGATCAGCGGCTCCCCAATTAGGACTTGGGCTTTTCCTCCCTTTACACGTCTTCTGCAGAGGAGAACAAATATCACTAATGTACATCCTCCCTGAGAGAAAACCATACTGGCCCATTCAATGGTCAATTAGAATAAATTGTATATTAGGACACATATGATAGGTAATAGAAAAATCAAAAGCTCTCTAACAAAAAGGAACAAAAAATCTGAATAAATAAGCTTAACAGTCCATTGTTTGTGGAGAAAATGGTGAAATTATCATCAAAATAGTCTATGACTTGAGAGTGAAGATAAATTTTTCCAAAGAAAAGTTTTACCAAAAAAGGTCTACTTAGTAAAGTAGACTCTTCTAAGAACTACAGGTGTTGGTTTTCATGACAGAAATATCAGTATCTTTCTGATACCAGATAAAAATATGCTCTGTGTGAATTTTAGTAAACTAGTCCATGACTCTTTATGCTAACCCATATTTAAATGAATGTTTGTGTCTGTCCTAAGGATTTAGACAGTAAAATGGTATCTACACAGGAGAGTGTTCTAATTATCCCAGATTCGGCGTGGCAGAATCTGAATCATTCACGTGAAAACATTCTTTTTCTCTAAGAGTATTTTAGAGACATGGTTTAGCAGTAAACACTATCACACATCTTTTGGCCTGCATAAGACAAAGCTAGTCTAATATCAATCACAGATACCAAACCTGTGTTTAAACAGTGCATCAATCGGCTCCCCCATCAAAGTCAGGGTGAGACATTGTTTCCACATTCAGGGACATTATTAGCCCAGCAATGCAGAAAAAAAAAAAGTCTTCATTTGGACTGCACATCTTTCAGACATTCCCTTCTTTTATTGATTTGTTTTCTCCTGTCCCTTTTCTCCTTCTTTTGTTTCCTTATCATAGCTCCAGGTTATTACGTGCGAAGTATTGATGGGAATGGATGGTTTTGGTCGATGGAGAGCTGATGCAGCCCTAATCCCAGTATTGTTATAGAGTTATGCTTTCCTCTGGTCTCTGATGGGGGGAAAGGTGCAAAGCTGTTGATCCTAGTTTTATTTGTCACAAACCCATCCATCAATCAAGGGTGAGCATGTCTGAATGCTGAATGGCATAGGGTTCTCAGCTGAAAAAACTCGATAACACTGTATTGTCAGGTCTCTCACTCTTTTTCTGATAAGAAATACATTTGACTGAAATAGATAAGCATGCAACTACTAAAGACTTGAAGAGGGAGAGTGACATATTGGCAGCAAAGGTTATATATCTTTGGTATTAATGATACTTATGAGTAAATAAAATAGGCGGGGGCAGCTATGTCTAGAGACATACAACGTCCCTGAGGCTTGGTTCTATTTAGGTGTCATCGCTCTACATTATTTGGATTTTCAAGTATTAATCTGACCATATTTCACAGTCGACTACCCTGGTTAAAATGCAAACCAATCTACATTTGGTGAAGGTGGTGTGGTGCGAGGAATCAAATATCACTTGTTTACCCTGACCTGAACAGTACAAACAGATCCCTTTCTATTACATACAGTAGGTAAATCCCAAGGAATATTTTTATGTTCCGTATGAACTCGTAAGTTCACAACTGTCTTATACTCTGAGTGAAAACATTTAGGGGGGAAAAAGCCTTAATTATTTTAAACTGGAAATATATATGCATGTCATTTTCATAGTGACTTAACTTATAATTACAGTCTCAAAAATGGTTTCTGTGTGTCCCTTTTTTTCTAGTTACTAAATTAGGTACTTTAATACATTATGAAAGCCTGTCTTTTCGGTTACATAAAATTTTCTATGCATAGTTATTTCAAGATAATTGCTTTTGGAAATAGTTAACACATTAAAAACAAAGCTAGCATAATATAATTTTAGGGGCAAAATTAATCAACAAATCAGAACATTTTCAAAACCGTTTTATTTTCTTGTCATAACATTTTAGAGAAGACAAGTATTTTTTAAATGACCTAAAAAAGCCCATCAAGAAACCCAACAAAAAGACAGTCCTGAATTGGAGGGCATGAAGATGAATGTTTTGTGGCCTTAAGTATCCCATGCTATGAAAGTGAGCCATTTTTTCTCTGTTCAATGACTGGGGGCTAGAAAACTGCAAAAAATCAATGTAGGAGCGCTGAGATTGGCTGGGAGAATTACACGCGCTCGGCTGCTCCATTCTATCCGCCCTATATTCTGTCCCCAACACTGTAGATTGTCACATAGTGCACATACTTCACATTGATTTGTATAGATTTAGCAGATCTTGAATTGAACTCCATAATAAAAAGCAAAAGAAACTGCACCTCCTTAACATCTCTAATACTACAACTATTCTTGAAGTTAACTAAGTAGTAGCCCCCAATCTTGAATCCTGGTGGGAGGGGGGGGAAAAAGCAAATTTGGTTCTTCTCCCTTTTTTTTTTTGCTTCTCTTATTTACATTTCATCTTCCTCTCTTTAAAAAACATGTTAATTCTTAAAGACTTCCCAGGAGGGCCTCTGAAGCTACAAATGAGAGCCAGCTAAACCTTTGATGGTTGCTAGAGTTCCCAACACTGACCCTCCAGTTGAATATTCTTTTGGGTTTCTAATTTGCTTGGGTTTTTCCCTCACTTTGCAGTGATTTTGAGCCTATTGTGATTTCTGATCCTTCTTAAAGTATCTGATGCACCAGACAGGTTTGAGCAGGAGTTGGAGAAGTGCATGGTTAGCTCAAGGACAGCCTCTCCCAACCTGAGAGTACCTATGAGGCTCCAAACCATCCTTGTAGAGAGAGAAGCAATTGTGCCTATACTCCAAAAAATACTATGAAACTGTTGTTATCAACGCTGGATATCCAGGGCTCTTGACAGAACTATATCACAGCCTCCACGTACACTTAGAATAGGAGCTATTGAACTTGAGGTGGTAGTTCCAGAGTGGTTCTCCAGAGAGTGCAGGGCATTGTAATTGCCCCAGGATGATGACCAGGAGCCCTGTGTTGAGGACCCCTCTCATCCAGAAATACCTTGGGGACAAGGATGAAATGTGAGATAAAAAAGTTTTGCATTCTGTGTCATTTTGAAACCATCTTTGAAATATTTAAGAAAATATAGACTATTATGAAGAAAATGAAAGCACTCATTGTGTCATCACCCACGAGTCACACGTATTGCTCTTCTACAACATCTGATATGTGATACAATGTAATGCTAAAAGGGAGACAGATTAGTTAATTGATTTCATGGAATTATTTTTAATGTGGCAAATTCCATGTTAATGATCTATTCCCAACCTCCTCTGATTAAGGAAAAGTCAGAAAGACATGGTCTATTGTTTAGAAGTGACTTGGAACCAAAATTTTAAAGTTATCCAACATGTTAAATCATATCTGTTCCCAGGGGACAGAGAGTTCTGAGATCTAGTTCCTCAATGACAGAAGGGCCTGGAAACCACTTTCTCCAGACAACTGTGAGATAAATTTCTAACACTTCAGCTAGCGCTTCATAGCACAACAACTGTGTGTGTGTGTGTATGTGTGTGTGTGGTGTATCTATAAAAACCATTTGACTTTGGGAATATTTAGTACAGTAAGTAAATATCTTCAATCAAATCTTTTTTAAATGAGAATAAAATTAAGAAATCAAAAAGACATGAGTAAAGACAACTCTAGAATTCTACCAAAGAACAGAAAAGATTTGTAAAAATGGCAACTACTATTTTTCTGATTGTGAAGATTTAATATGATTCTTTCCAAGTGGAATGTATAGATGTAACACAAACAAAAATCTTAATGCCATTTTTAAGCTTTATAGACTCATTCTAAAGTTTACTTGGAAGAGTAAATGGGTGAGCATTGTCCCCCAAAAAATGTTTAAAAAGAAAAATGTGAAAAGTGACAAAGTATATCATAAATCTTTAGTAATTAAACATCTCATATGCTAGGAATTTATACCCTCTGAGTCCTTAGTTCTAATGATGTTCACTCTTAAATTGTAGTGTGCTATAGCATAAACCACTCTCAAACATCAAAGGGAAGAAAATAGCCAAATCAATGGCAGCGAGGACAAGAGACCTTTTTTCCTACCAGCGTTCCTCAGATTTGCCTCTGGCAGAGGACCATAGGAGCATACAAAGAACTGAGAAAACTACCTATTGTCCCATCTTACAGAACTGGTTGAATTTGTTTCCAACTTAAGAAAATTTTTACAGTCTCCCCAATTCTTGTCTCCATTGCATTAATCAATGTTGTACTGTCTGAATCCTTAAATAAAGAATTTAAAATATTCCCCCCAAATAGTTAAAACTCTAACACCTTTGTAACTCTTTTAAAACTCTAACATCTTTGCAGAAAAGGGAAGACGATGCTCACTCAAGCATTTTTCAAGCTGAAAATATACATATGGTTATGTACAAAGAAGTAGAAATTAGGCCTGGGTGCTGTAGGTCAGTGGTTTGAGCCTCAACCCTGCAAACCAGGGGTGGTGGGTTCAAACCTTGTCTGGACCTGCTTCACAAAGAAGTAGAAATTATTATATGGCTTTTAGGACTGGCACAGTTTCATAGATTTTCTAAATTCTACCAAAACACAGTGTTTTGGTAGAATTCTCAGTAAAAGTGATATATCAGAATAAAACTGAGTCTGGAAACAGACTCTGGGAGTTTGGTATTGGTAAAAGTGAGATTTTAAATAAGCACAGTTGCTCTAATACACTATTAGCCATGATAGCTTGGCTCCGCACCGGGGCTGGTGGGTTTGAACCTAGCCAGGGCCTGCTAAACAGCAATAACAACAACAACAACAACAAAATAGCTGAGCGTTATGGCAGGCGCCTGTAGTCCCAGCTACTTGGGAGGCTGAAGCAAGAGAATTGCTTAAGCCCACGAGTTTGAGGTTGCTGTGAGCTGTGACATCACAGCACTCTACCAAGGGTGACATAGTGAGACTCTGTCTCAAAAAAAAAAATACACTATTAGCATGAACATAAAATTTGTAAGCCAATTTACAAACCAATTTTGCAATGGCTATTAAAATAAAAAACATGGATAGCCCATTGACCCAACAATTCACTTCTCCTTATGTCCCCAAGAAATACTGGCACATGTTCATAATAAGATAGGTACAAAGCTGCAGGGGTGCTTGGAATAGTAAAAAATCAGAAACTAAATTACCATCAAGAGGTAAATAAATTGTGTAAGAACTGATGCATAAGCAAGAAAGAATGAGATAGAGATCTCTGTACTGTTACAAAAAGATCTCCAGAATATATCACTAAGTGAAAAGGAGGGGGGCAAATTTCAGAATATTACTACCCAGAGTATTATATGCTGAGGCAGAAACATCTCATATATACATGTATAAAACCACACCGATACCATGAAAAAGATCAGATAAACTTTCTTTAATGTTTGTCTACCTCAAATCATACATAAAAATACACTTTTATGAATTAACAATTTAAATGTGACTTTTTAAAAAAACAATGAAGTCACTAGGAAGAAATATGCAAGGATATTTATTTAACCTCATTGTGACACAAAAGCCAGAATCCATAAAAGAAATTTCTGGAAGCTTTAATCTTATGACAAAATACAACAACAAACTTCTGTATAGCAAATAATACCACAACAAAAATTAACAGAAAAATTGTTAGAGGAAGTCTAAGTGGCTTTAGCATCTCTCAGGAAGATATACCAATAGGTACCAATATCTGTCAAAATGTATGTTTAAAATGCACTCTGTACCCTAGCAATTCTGCTTATAAGA
Source organism: Perodicticus potto (assembly GCA_963574655.1). NCBI lineage: Eukaryota > Metazoa > Chordata > Mammalia > Primates > Lorisidae > Perodicticus > Perodicticus potto. The sequence continues at coordinate 18,851 of CAUYRH010088725.1, forward strand.
GTATATACTAACAATATTGTTCATATTACCAATTTTGTGTGTAAAAAGATGTTTAGTGCAGTGTTTTGTGTTTATGATTACAAATAAAAGGGAAGGTTAAATGTCCATCGATAAGGAAATGCTTAAATAGGCTATGATGCTTTCATATACAGGAATACTATATAGCCATTGTGATGGATAATATTAGTACAATTGACCTTTAGCCTTTGAGGGTCCCACATTCAGAGGTCCTATATCTTGGGCAGTTCAACAAACCACAGATCAAAAATATTGGGAAAAACAATAAATAATAACAATACAAATAAAAATACAGCATAACAGCTATTTGCCTAGAATTCACGTTGTATTAGGTATCATAAGTAATCTAGATTATTTGAAGGGCACAGAGGGTATGGGTAGTGAATGTACAAATACGACACCAATTTTAGCATCCGACAAGGCTGAGGGGGTGGGTGAAGACCCTGCAGCCGCTCTCCCACAGATAAAAGGGAAGACTGCAAACCGTCATTGAGTGCCACTAGCAAAGCTTGGAGTCAAATGTATTCTCTCAGTCAACCCTTTCAGCAATGCTTTGAGGTTGGTATGATTAGAATTCTCATTTTAAAGATGGCAGGGGCAGGTGCGGTGGTTCACACCTGTAATCCCAGTCCTCTGGGAGACTGAGGTGGGGGGATTGGTTGAGCTCAAGAGTTAGAGAGCAGCCTGAGCAAGAGTGAGACCCCATCTCAAAAGCTAGCCGGGCATTGTGGCAGGCGCCTGTAGTCCCAGCTACTTGGGAGGCTGAGGCAAGAGAATCACTTAAGCCCAAGAGTTTGAGGTTGCTGTGAGCTGTGACGCCACAGCCCTCTACTAAGGGTGACATAGTGAGACTCAGGCCACCCCCCAAAAAAACAAAAAACGATAGGGCTGAGACTTAGAAAAGTTAAATGCCCCTGAAACACACAACTGTTGCACTCCAAAGCTGCAACTCTGGGAAGATTATTTGTGTACTGACATAGAAAGGTGTTAGTGAAACACTGATATGAAAAAGAAAAAAAGGAAGAGTGTGTCCAGTGCGATCCCATTGACGTGAGTGAGAGGCAAAGCGCGGTGAGGGGAGAGAAGGAGCTGCAAGTGTTCTCTACCTTCATTTACTTAACTATGTTTTCTATTGTTTTTCAGTAAAGAACAGGTATTCCGCTTTTTTAAAATAATGAAAGTAAATAATTTTAGACTAATAATTGTTTTTTATTGTTGGGGATTCATTGATCGTACAAGAAACCAGGTTGCACTGATTATTTAGCACTAATAATTTTAACACTAATAGTGTTGAAATGGCTGCCTATGGTGACTTATGTCTGAAATCCCAGCACTTCGGGAGGCCAAGGTGGGCGAGTGCGGGAGGCTAGGCGTTGAAGGCTAGCCTGGGCTACATAGCAACACCCGTCTCTACAAAAATTATTTTAAATCCTGGGCATGGTGGCACATGCCTGTAGTCCCAGCAATTTAGCTGGCTCAGGCAGAAGAATCATTTGAGCCCAGGAGTCTCTGAGGCTGCAGTGAGCTGAACAGTCACCGCACTGCACTCCAACCTGAGAAACAGAATGAGATCCTATCACTAAAATAACAGTGATGAAATGTTAAGCAATAAATGTTATTATTATAACATTTATAGTAAAGGTAGCTATTTAAAATTCAGTGTTTTGAGACTTCTTACAGTTTTGCCCGAAGAACACATTTCTATTTGTAGAAGTTAGAATATGAAAAGGCAGCTGGCCCGTTATAATGATGAAACATTAGTGTAACAATTGAGATATAAAAATGATTTCTTCCAATGTTCTAATTGCCTAGACATTCAAGCACTGTTTTAAAGTACTCAGAATAACAATTCATGAACAGGCTAATATGAATTGTGGATTGCTTGACATAAAGGATGAACAAAGAAAGTTACCTTAAACCTACTGTCTCCATTTTTCAAAAACCACCCTCTGGGATCAGACACACTTCTTGCCCAGCCACTGTGCTGCTCTGGGGGTGCCTCATGCCGTGGGCTGAGCCTGCAAGATCAATGCAGTGGAGTTTGAACTTCTCACGTTCAAAGGTGTTGCTCTTTTTTTTTTTACTTTTTATTATTATTATTATCGTTATTATTAGAGATTCATTGACAGTGCAGAGAACCAGGTTACACTGATTGCATTTGTTAGGTAAAGTCCCTCTTATAATTATGTCCCACCTCCAAAAGGTGTGTCACACACCGTGACCCCTCACCTCCCTTCCTCCTTCCCCCTTTCCATTGCCCAATTCCCCAAACCCCACCATGCACTAGGTCATCAATTGTCCTCATATCAGAATTGAGTACATTGGATTCTTGCTTCTTCATTCTTGTGACGCTTTACTAAGAAGAATGTGTTTCAACTCCACCCGGGTTAGTACAAAAGATGTAAAGTCTCCATCTTTTTTAATGGCTGAATAGTACTCCATGGTATACGTATACCCCAGCTTGTTAATCCATTCCTGGATTGGTGGGCATTTAGGTTGTTTTCACGTTTTGGCAATTGTAAATTGAGCTGTGATAAACTGTCTAGTACAAATGTCCTTCCAATAAAAGGATTTTTTTTTCTTCTGGGTAGGTGCCCAGTAATGGGATTGCAGGATCAAATGTGAGGTCTAATTTGAGTTCTTTGAGGATTCTCCATACTCCTTTTACAGTGCTGGTGGGACTGCAAACTAATACAACCTTTTCTGGAGGAAAGTGTGGAAAGGTGTTGCTCTTAAAGGGGAAACACAGTTAAGCAGCAACATCCACCTAAACTGTGATCGGATCCTATCAAACGTCCCTGTCTTTTTTTTTGTCTCTTATTCTTATCTTTCTCTCCCTTTATTTAGTGAAATTGGGTTAAAATGGGTCTCAGAAAAACTTGAAGGCATTATAGCAAGACAATGTGTATACTATTCTCTCAGCTGGCAGAGGTGTGAAATGGTACCCAAAGTCCTGAGGACTGAATTAGTCCTACAGTTAGAATCAAAACCAGAACTGCAGCCTACATCTCTGGATTCCTCCTGGCACCAAGTTTTTTGATGGGACAACACTAAGTAACATTCCATCAGGGGAGGCTTGTGTGCACAATAGCGCCGAGGTTTCCCCTTGGGGATAGTGGCCAGGGAGGTGAGGATGGAGTGAAGAGACAAGGATGCGGTCTGACTGTAGACGTGGAAGATTTCATGCCATCAGTTAGAGCCACTTTGTTTTCCCTTAACCACGTTTTCCTGAGAATGACAACCCGGTAGTTCTAGTGCTGTAGACTTCACAGTGCAGTACCTTCAGGGAAGTTCTGTCTATTCATGAACAGCCAAGGAGTGGGCTCAGCGCTGGTAGTTCACTGAGTAGGGCTCCAGCCACATACACCGAGGTTGGCTGGTTCAAGTCTGGCCCAGACCTGCTAAATAACAATGTCAAGTGCAACCAAAAAATAGCCGGGTATGGTGGGCGCCTGTAGTCCCAGCTACTTGGGAGGCTAAGGCAAGAGAATCCTTAAGCCCAAGAGTTTGAGGTTACTGTGCTGTGTGATGCCACGACACTCTACCGAGGGTGGCATAGTGAGACTCTGTCTCAAAAAAATAATAATAATAAATATAAAAATAAATGCCGGCTCGGCGCCTGTAGCTCAAGCAGCTAGGGCACCAGCCACGTACACCAGAGCTAATGGGTTTGAATCCAGCCCGGGCCTGCCAAACAGCAATGACAACTACCACCAAAAAATAGCCAGGCGTTGTGGCGGGCACCTGTAGTCCCAGCTACTTGGGGAGACTGAGGCAAGAGAATTGCTTAAGCCAAAGAGTTTGAGGTTGCTGTGAGCTGTAACGCAACTGCACTCTACCCAGGGCGACAACTTGAGACTCTGTCTCAAAAAAATAAAATGCCAAGGAGTGGCAAAGAAAGAGTGCTGGATGCTTTCTCTCTTCCTCTCACTTGCAATTTGACTAAAAAGATAGGTAAGAATGGATTAAAACATAAAGAGTCACCTACACATATGATTTGAAGAAAACCAGTCCCACCACCTCTAAAATACGTCCTCTCATGACTTGCCGACCTCTGCATATACCAACGTTAAAGAGTCATTCATCGGAGATGAAGCATGGTTTGTGTATTCAGTACTGAAGAAATATGAAGAACTCACACTCCAAATACTGTTCTTGCTGCCTCTCCTCAAAAACACTGGCTAACAAATAATAAACAGTCCTATTCTACAGACACTTAACCATAGAACAGATAAGAAACAAGACAAGTTCAATGAACAGGAAGTGTTAGTGCAGGGTTTGAATGTCTGTCCCGCAGGAGAAAGGGGGGGAGACCCCAACCCATGAGCCAGAGGTGGGGCGTGGAGCCCAGACCTGGAAAGTCGGGGTAGATGATGCTGTGGGGCCCTTTTATTCTGAGGGAGAGGGGAGCCATTGAAGGGTTGAAGCTGGTAGGGGGAGTGGAGTGAATGGGGGTGGGAGGAGGGTGATATATGAATGTATTACATTTATACTTACATAGCGTAATGGAGAGAAAAATGCACAAGATCAATAATAGTCGTTAGCATACATGAAGAATGTATTGTCAGAGGGAGCATTCGGGAATTCATCTCTAAGTTATATTCTTATTCTAAAACTGTGGAAAACCCAGAGCTATAAAAATCTCAGAAATGGTTAGCTGAGGAAGCTAAATGGTTAGCTGGGGAAGTCAAAACTCTTGCACACATAAACAAATAGAGTGTGTGTGAGGCCATGGGCTGCGGATTTCAAGGCGATAGTGGCTTAGGGAAAGATATGTTCCCGAAAAGACTGAAGCAGCCTCCAAAGCCCTCCTGGAGGGGAGGAAAGATCTCCTGAGGAGAGACATTGAGGGCAAGGGTCAGCTAGGGGTGGAGGATGGAGGTGGAGTTTGTGTTCAGAATCAACAAAGGCTAGTGACGTTCATTCAGGAAACTTTAATCAAGCCCTCCACCAGGGACTTGTGGTGAATGCAGAAAAAAATACATAGAAATGACCTGTCTTCAAGAGCCTTCAGTTTAATTTTCCAGTGGAAAAGGAGATACTGGTCTGCCTGGAATAGAAGCTTTGTTGAAAGGGTTGTTCAGGCCAGGCGCAGTGGCCCACAGCTGTAATACTAGCACTTTGGGAGCGTGAGGCAGGAGGATTTCTTGAGGCCAGGAATTCGAGACCAGCCTGACCAAAAGTGACATCCTGTCTCTGTAGAAATAGAAAAATTAGCTATGTGTGGTGGTCTGTGCCTGTAGTCCCAGCTCCTTGGGAGGCTGAAGCAAGAGGATGGATGGCACAGGCCCAGGGGTTTGAGGTTGCTGTGAGCTATGACACCATTGCACTTTAGCCTGAACAATAATAGCAACAAAGAACTGGTGGTTGGGGGCAGGGCATCACATGTGCACATGCATGTGGCCTGTGTGCACAGCACACACTCTCTGACATACACACACCGACACACACACATGTAATGCCTACCCACTGCTGTGTACCTTAGGAGTATTCAGATCGCCCTTAGGTGAAAACTTCCTTTACAGCGCTTAATTATAACGTGTTTGCATTTTAGCTAGAGTTGCCTTTTGAAGACTTTATTGCTAAGAAATAAAATGAGAGCCCACCTTGGTATGAACAAAGAGTTTGAAAAAAGAGACCCAGGTTCAAGTGTCATGTAATTGAAGGATGTTTGTTATAGGAAAAGGTAGCTGTAAAGGGCATAGCAGTCATCCCAGACCTTGAACTAATAAGTTTGCTTTCTACATAGAAAATCCCTGTCTATTTACATTAAATGTATTTAAATTACTATTTATTGTATCAAATTTATAATGTACAGAAAAGTATAAATTAAAAAATCACTCATAATTGACCACAGCTAACAAAGATTAGCATGAGCAAGGATGGCACACAAACTCATGAAGCATTCCCCCAAAGTTAACTAAATAAAAACCGTTTAAAATTCCTGGCCACGCTCGGTGGCTCACACCTGAAACCCTAGGACTCTGGGAGGCTCATGTGGGTGGATTGCTTGAGCTTAGGAGTTTGAGACCAGTCTGAGCAAGAGAGAGACCTCATCTTTACTAAAAATAGAAAAACTATGGCCAGCACAGTGGCTCGTGCCTATAATCCCAGCACTCTGGGAGGCTGAGGCAGGTGGATTGCCTGAGCTCACAAGTTTGAGACCAGCCTGAGCTAGAATGAGACCCCACCTCTAAAAATAGTGGGCGTTGTGGCAGGTGCCTATAGTCTCAGTTATTGGGGAGGCTGAGGCAAAAGAATCGCTTAAGCCCAGGAGTCTGAGGTTGCTGTGAGCTGTGACACCAGGGCACTCTATCCAGGATGACAGTGAAACTGTCTCAAAAAAAAGAGGCTTGATATCCATAGCTCAGTGAGTAGTGTGCGGGCCACATACACCGAGGTTGGCAGGTTGGAGCCCACCCCAGCCAGCTAAACAATGACAACTGTAGCCAAAAATAGCCAGGCATTGTGGCAGGCACATGTAGTCTCAGCTACTTGGGAGGCTGAAACAAGAGAATCATTTAAGCCTCACAGTTTGTGAGCTGTGATGCCACAGCACTCTACCAAGGGCAACACAGTAAGACTCTGCCTCAAAAAAAAAAAAAAAAAATAGAAAAAGAAAAATAATTCCTTCTAATTCTTTACATTTAAACCAGTTTTCTCACTGAAGCTGAACTTGCTATTACAGGTAGTAGATTCTCTCCAGTTTCTCCTGTGACCACAAAGCACAGGGTACTGTGTTAACTGACCCAGGCTTCTGGGTCAAAGTCCTGTGTTTATGTTCTAAATGACACAGATGTCAGGTTTGGGGCTGAAGAGAACTGCAGAGGTTAAGGTCATTGCCCTAGAACAGTGGTTCTCAAAGTATGGACCTCAGGCCAGTAGCTCTGACTTCACCTGTGTACTAGTTAGAGATTCTAAGTCATGGGTCCCAGACAGGAATCTCCAGAAGCGGGTCCCCAAAGAGGGTGTTTTAACAGAGTCCAAGCTTGCACCTCCAAGTTTGCAAACAAATGCCAAAGAACACATAGTGAGCTAGCAGTAGTCACAATCCACAGCAAGACCCAGGAATGACATGTATGGTGGTATCTGTCACCCACGCGGTGACTTGCACAGAATAGATACTTATAAATGTTTGCTGACTGAGAGAACTGCCCCCAAACTCCCCGGAATTTCTGACCCTTTCACTGTATCCTTTTGAACAGATACCACCTAAATTTGCCCTTGAAACCAATGTTTCTTTTGTGTTCCCCCCAAATTTCCTTTGGTCTCTACTAAAAATAAAATAAAATAAAAATTAGTACTTAGAATTTTCTTCTTAACTTTCCTGGTTCTAGGCCATTGCTCTTCAAAGTGTGGGGAGCAGACCAATAGCAGGGCATCCCCTGGAAGCTCCTTAGAAATACACATCACAATCAGGGTGTGGTGGCTCACACCTGCAATCCCAGCACTATGGGAGGCCGAGGCCAGTAGATGACTTGAGCTCAGGAATTCAAGACCAGCCTGAGCAAGAGCCTATTTTAAAAAAGAAGAAAAAGAAGTAGAAAAATAGGTAGGCATTGTGGCAGGTGCCTTAGCAGCAGTCCCACCTACTTGGGAGGATGAGACATAAGGATCACTTGAGCCCAAGAATTTGAGGTTGCTGTCAGCTATGGTGCTGTGACTCTCTACCTACAGAGACAGAATGAGACTCTGTCTCAAGACAAAAAAAATTCTGAATGACAAGAAATACTACATTATCACAAATGGGTTTTTCCCCTATGAAATGCTAACTCAGCCAATTTATGAGAGTTGGTGTCATGGCTTGGTTGGAACGGTAGGCATAAAAATCAAATAACCTGGGCGGCACCTGTGGCTCAAAGGGGTAGGGCGCCAGCCCCATATGCCAGAAGGGGTGGGTTCAAACCCAGCCTCAGCCAAAAAACACACACACAAAAAAAAAATCAAATAACCTTGCATGGTCATAGAAGCAAAAAGAGGAATGTGAGTGGCAGAGCCCCATCGTCTGGCTGGTTAGAGGCAGGACATAGCATCTCAATGGCTGAATGCGGCAGGAATAGAGTACTCCCAGGTACCCGGATCCTCTTCCAGAGTGGAGACCTAGCATCCCATGGCAGACCATTAGATCAGCATGCATAATATTTAGGGGGGAAAGGAAAAGTTTTTCTCTGCAAAAAATTAGCCTTCATAAGTCCCCAGAGTAAAAATAGTTTATAAGCAGATTGCATTGCCTTGAGAAAGTGGTAGGTTTTCATCAACACAGGACATGTTCAAATATAACTTTAAAACCTCTTGAACTAGATTTAAACATTGGCTGGAAAACTAAAGTAAATTATGACAGTCCTTTCCAAATCTGAAACAATATTTCACTTAAGTGAAATAAATTCATAAGAATGGTAAGTAAATGAGATGTTATTGTAAACAGTTTATTTTTTCTGATTATGAAATGAACATACATAATTGAAAAAATTGTAAGGTATCGATAATATATACAAGAGAAAATAAATAAATAAATAATCATGAGATTCCTCCAAAGACAACCATCATAAACATTTTTCCCATCATTTTTCCATAGGTTTTTCCAAAGTTGACACTGTATTGTCAATACAATTTTTATCCTGCAGCTTTTGCTTCATTATAATCATCTTTGTGTCATCAAAAGATATGTCAGGCAGGCTCGGCGCCTGTGGCT
>CAUYRH010088726.1:0-22322 GCA_963574655.1 Perodicticus potto
ATATATACAAAAACCTAGAAAACACCAATGAAAAATACTAAAGAAGATAAAAATATTTAGAGAGACAATCTGTGTTCATAGATTGGAAGACTCAATAAAGGTAAAATACCAGTTCTTCCCAATGTTATCTAAAGGTTTAAAGCAATCTCACTAAAAATCCCAGTAAGCTTTTTTTATCTTTTAAGTAGGTTTAAAAAAAAATATTTTTTAACAGGAATATACAATGTTGGTTACATAATTTGCTTCATTATTTTAAGTCAAAGTCATAAGTGTGCCCTTCACCCAGAATTTATGCATTGTACCAGTTAGATGTGAATTAAACCAGCCCCTCTTTTTCCCTCCCATCTACTTGATTCCCACTGACTTTTACTTCCATATGTGCATGTAAGTGTTGATCTACTACTTCCAATTTAGTATTGAGTAGCTGTGGTGGTTATTTTTACATTCCTGTGAAACTTTATTTATAAGAATGGACTGTTGTTCCATACAGTTTGTTACAAAAGATAATAGATGATCATTTTTCAATGACTGAGTAGTACTCCATGCACTACTGTACATGTACTATTGTGGTTGCATATACCATGACATTCATGTATTGATATGTACATAAGGTGTTTCCATATCTTTGCAATTGTGAATTGTGCTCCTATAAACATTTGAGTGCAAGGTTTTTTTTAATAAAATGTCTTTTTTTCCTTTGGATGACTACCTAGTAGTGGGATTGGTGGATAACTACCTAGTACTAGGATTGGTGGATCAAACAGTAAGCCTAGTTTTAGTTCTTTGAGCTATCTCCATACTACTTTCCATAGAGAATCAAGAATTTAAATTTTAGTTAGGAAATCTGAATTATTTATAACAACATCAAAATATTGTACTAGTTTGTACCAGTTTGCAGTCTGACTAACAGTGTATAAGTGTTCCTTTCTCTCCACATGCATGCCAACATTTGTTTGGAGACATTTTGATAAGAACCATTCTCATTGGGTGGTGCCTGTGGCTCAAGAAGTAGGGTGCTGGCTCCATATACCAGGGGTGGCGGGTTCAAGCCTGGCCTCCAGCCAAAACTGCAAAAAAAAAGAACCATTCCCATTAGAGTTAGGTGATACCTCACTGAGATTTTGATTTGCATTTCCCTAATGATTAAACCATATTTTCATGTATTTGTTGTCCATTAAATTATTATTTTTCTTTTTTTGAGACAGAGTCTCAAAAGGCTCAGAGGCTGTCACCCTGGGCAGAGTGTTGTGGCATCACAGCTAACAGCAACCTCAAACTCTTGGGCTTAAGCAATTCTATTGCCTCAGCCTCCCAAGTAGCTGGGACTATAGGTGCCCACCACAGTGTCCGGCTATTTTTTTTGTTGCAGTTGTCATTGTTTTAGTTGGCCCAGGCCAGGTTCAAACCTGCCAGCCTCAGTGTATGTGGCCGGCACCCTACCCACTGAGCTACGGGCACCGTCCCATTAAATTATTTTACTTTGAAATGATTATGTTCTCATATTTTGCCAACTTTTATAATGGGATTATTTGATTCTTTTCTTGCTGGATTGCTTTGTAGATCCTGGTTATGAGCCCTTTTCTCTTGCTGGAGTTCTTTGTAGATCTCGGTTATCAGCCCTTTATTAGATGTATAGCATGCAGATATTTTCTCCCATTGTGTAGGTTGGGAGAACCCTAACCGATTTATTATATCTATTTATTCTGTTAATTGTGCCCTTAGAAGTGTAGAAAATTTTTACTTTGTTAGGTCCTATTTGTTTATCATTATTGTTGCTGTGATTGCTTTGAGGGTCTTTATCAATTCTTTCCCTATGCCTATTTTTATGAGTTTTTCCAACATTTTCTTCAAGAATTGTTATAGTTTCATGCCTTAGGTTTAAGTCATTTATCCATTGTGAATTAATTTTTGTGAGTGATGAGAGGTGAGGATTCTCAATCTTTTACATGTGGCTATCCAGTTTTCTCAGCATCATTTATTGACTAGGCATTCTTTCCCCCAGTGTATGTTTTTGTGTTTTGTCAAAATCAGACGGGAATATGAAGATGGTTTCATCTCTGGGTTCTTTGTCCAGATCTGTAGGTTTATGTCTCTGGTTTTGTGTCAGTACCCTACTGTTTTGGTTACTATAACCTTGTAGTATAGCTTGAAGTCTGGTGCAGTGATACCTCCTGCTTTGTTCTTTTTACATAAGGTTGTATTGGAAAATCAGGGTCTTTTCTGGTTCCGTATGATAGACAGAAGTATTTTTTCTAGATATGCAAAAAATGACACTGGTATTTTAATGAAAATTCCATTGAATCTGTAAATCACTTTGGTTAGTATGGCCATTTTAACAATGTTTGATTCTTCCAATACATGAGCATATGTTTTTCCATCTGTTTACATCCTCTGTGATTTCTTTCTTGAGTGTTTCATAGTTCTCCCTATAGAGGTCTTTTGCCTCCTTAGTTAAATACATTCCTGGGTATTTTATTTTCTTTGTTGCTACTGTGAAAGTTGTTGCATCTGGATTAGATTCTCACTTTGACTATTGGTATGTAGGAAAGCTACTGAATTGTGAACATTGACTTTGTAACCTGAGACTTTTATGAATTTATTAATCAATTCCAGGGGTCTCTTGATTGTATCGTTGGGGTTTTCTAGATGCTGTCAGCAAAGAGCAATATTTTGACCTCTTTTTTCCCCAGTTTGATACCCTTAATTTCTGTCTCTTGTCTTATTGGTCTGGCTGGAATTTCCAGCACTATATCGAATGGATGTGGAAGTAGGGGGCATCCTTGTCTGGTTCTAGTTCTAAGTGGGAATACTATCAATTTTTCCCCAATCAGTATGCTGTTGGCTGTGGATTTGTCATAAATGGTCTTTGTAACTTTGAGGTACGTCCCATCTAAGCATTTTTTCAGTGATTGCTTGTTTGAGAAAGTCTTTATTTCTCCTGCACATAAGAAACTTAATTTTCCAGGATGCAAAATTCTAGGTTGGCCATTATTATGTTTTAAAGGACTGGGGATGAGTCCCCAATCCTTTTTGGCTTTTAAGGTTTCACTTGCAGTGTCTGCAGTTAGTCTGATTGATTTTCCTTTGTAAGTTACCCACTATTTTCACCTTACTACTCCTCAGAGTGCATCTTTTGTGTTTACTTTGGCCACCCTAATGTTTATGTGTTGTGACTACCTCTTTACAATGAATCTCTCAGGAGTCTTGTGTGCTTCTTGTACCTTGATATCTAGATTTCTACAAGGCTAAGGAAATTTTTCTTCAATAATTTCCTCAAATAAATTATCAAACCCTTTTGTATTTTCTTCTTTACCTTCAGGGATGACTATGATTCTTATATTTGGCCTCTTTACCTTCCGCATTTCTTGTAGGCTTTGTCATTCCTCTTCTTTCTCTGTTATCATCTTTGACTGACTTGTTCAGAACCAAGGTATTATCTTCAAGTTCTGAGATTCTTTCTTCTGCCTGATAAAGCCTCTTCTTATGGCTTTCCTTTGTACTTTGTAATTCCTTGAATGAACTTTTCATTTCCAGAAATTCTGTTTGGTTTCTTTATACTTTGATTTGTTTAGAGAATTTTTTATTCATTTTCTTCATCTTTATTGTCTTTGTGACTTCTTTGTATTGTGTTTCTATTTTCCCTTGAATTTCTTTGAGCTTCCTTAAAATTCATGTTCAACATTTTTCCTCTATTATTTTAGTAATTTCATTCAGTCTGGTCTCCATCATTAGTGAGTTTTTCTTTTCTTTATCTTGTGATAGTTCACTTTGATTTTCTATGTTTGCAGTGTTTTTTAAGTCCTCCCTTCTCATCTGGCTTCTCAATCATGAGACAGTGGTGTTGGGGCTGGCTTGCAGGTCTTTCTCCAAGACCTGGAAGATCAGTCTATCCTTTTCAGTATGAACAGTTCTGGTTCTGAGTTTTCTTTTGGAAGCTCTTGCAGAGTTGATGAATCTCTTGGGAAACCTCTGACCTGTCTTCTCCTCTTCCCAACAGGGAGTGGTGAGTTAGGTCCCCCAGCTTAGTCTCTGAGATGGTGGGTGAAATTAGTGGGTTTGAATCCAACTCTTCCTGCTTGTTTGAATTGGAAGGCACTATACTTAGCAGTGGAGATTTCTCCCATCTTTGGAAGCAGTTTGTGTAGAAAACCAGCTTTCAAGGAGTTTTTTTTGTACTTGAGGGAAGCTCTAGTACCCCAATGGGGCACATAGATGACTCAAATTTTAAGAAGGCCCCTGTAACTCCTAGGGAGTTGTTTGATTTCTACTCTCCCCGAGGTGGGGTGTCACAGGACAGATTGAGACTGGGTTGCTAGATCCTGCAAGGATTTTATTGTGCCTCAGTGGGCTTCAGCATTTGCCTATCCAGCTGCTAGGGGAGGATGCTGATGTGGAGTTAAGGGGAACCTCTCCAAATCTGGAGATCTGCCCCTGCAAGAAGGAACTTAATTGTGTGATTGTCAAGGCCCCAAGCCAGGCTTTTTCCACGTATGTCCACTAGCATTGTTTCTTCATAGGGTAGGACATTTGTTCTGTTATTTGCTCCCTGGAACTACACAGCACTCTCCCCTGTGACCAGTCCGCACCATTTCTTTTTCACCCAAGACTGGCTCTTGAACTATCCCAGTGTTCAACTGTCTGACATGCTCGCATGTTTCTACATGTGATGCTGGTGGTAGTGGGCTATCCAGTGTGCACTTCTGTCCCACCACTAGACCTGTAAGAGGGAGGTAGGGCTCTCTATTTACAGAGGTCTTCACCAGACGCATTTTGCACCCAGGGGATAGGCAGCAGATCAGGAGTCTCTTGGACCAAGTACTCCCTATAGTTGTGGGTGTGTTTGAGGGGGACTGCTGCAAGTGCTGATGCATTCAGTTGCCATGGGAACCAGGGGCTAAGCAAATTCAGTCCGATTGCCCCAATTTTCTCCAATATGGTGGTTGGGTTTTCCCACAGGGGTAGGAATAGGGGCCATGCTCATGGATTGTATGCCCCTCTACACTTCCTCATTGACTGTGGCCATGAGGGCTCACTTGCATTTCACTCCATATGTTCATACATTTCACTTGCATTTCACTTTGCTCTTCTCAGTCCAAACCACCACTCTTCACTCAATGCTCACTTGCATTTTCCTGCCTGGAAATGGGACCTTTCCCTTATGTCTCCCATGACCAGAAGGCACTGTGTTTGGCCTGTCTGCCTTACCCACCAGCAGGTGATCCCACCAGGCATCTGTGGGCAGGAAGATCACATACTGCAGCTGTCCCATAAGCCCACCCAGAAACACACTCCTGTCTGTGACGCAGGCCTCTTGGCACAGGGCACCCTAGTGGCCACAATTGTCTAGCCCAGGTCTGTGGTCTCCCTGTGCCTCTCTGGTGTCTGGGGGCACCAGGCCCTGCCTGCCTATTGGAGCCACCCATGGGTGATCCTGTGATGTGCCCCCTGCAAGCCCACAAATTTCCACCAAGGGGGCACTGCTTCCTGAGACAGGCTTGACTGGGAACACACTGCTGGGCATCTCAGCACAGATAATTTTCAGGGTTGTTGTATGGCGTGGCACAGCTACAAGTTGGCTTGAGCCTAACTTACTTTCTGTGAAGCAGAAATGGAGGAGGAGCAGAGTAGTGGGTGTCCAGATGCAAGAATGCTGGCTCTCTGGTCTCTCCTGACACTCCCCTGCTCCCCTGAGAGATGTTTTGCTGCTGGCTGGAGGCTCCCAAGTGAGGGAGGGAAGCCCTCTTATCCTTTCAATGGGCTCTGAGCCTCCCTGAACATGGTCCATGACCCCCTTCTTCATCTTCTATTCTCCACTCTCTGAGCTTTGCAACTCCTTTCAGTGGGGTCCCTGAATTTCTCTGCTGTCCCCTCTGTGGTCCACATCTGGTCTGTAATTGCTCTTTGCTCTTCTCAGTCCAAATCTCCACTTTCCATCTGGGACCGTGTGACAAGCTGTGTCTCTAGTTGATCATCTTGGTGGCACCTCAGCTTTTTAAAAAACAATATATCAATCTCCATGAACTGAATCTGGAATTTCAGAAAATTTCTGTATATGGGAAGAAAAAATTACTAGAATAGCTGAAATAATTCTGACAAAACAGAACATTGTTGGAAGACTCACATTACCCAATTCTAAGATTTGCTATGAAGCTACAGTAATCAAGGCATTGTATAATTGGCAAAAGGACAGACACATAGAACATTTTTTGGAACCAAAATATACATTTAGTGTTTGCTGTATAATAAGTTACCACAAATTTAGCAGTTTAAAACAGCATCTGCTTATTAGCTTAGAATTTGTGGGTCAGAAGTCCAGGCACAGAATGGTTGAGTTCTCTGTTATGGGTCACACAAGGCTAAAATCAACATGTCAGTCAGGTTGTGTTCACATCAGGAGCTCAGGGTTCTTTTCTAAGCCCATGTGGTTGTGGTGGAATTCAGGTTTCTTACAGTTTAAGACCACTTCCTTATTTCCTTGCTAGTTTTCAGCTGGCCGCCTCTCTCAGCTCTTACAGGCTCCTGCATTCCTTTCCATGTGGCCAATCCATCTTCAAGGTCAATAATGGAGACTTTCCCTTGCATCAAATTTCTTTTGCTTTTTGAATCTTTTTTTTTTTTTTTTTTAACTAGGAAGAGCACCTTTTTGGACCCAACTGATTAGGTCTGACTCACTGTTTTAAACTTAATTTTGTCCTCTGCACCCCCAAATATATATGTTTAAGCCCCAACCCAGCAATACAACTATTTTTGAGTATAGAGCCTTTAAGAAAGTAATTAAGATTTCATGGGATCATAAGATTTGGGTCCTAATCCAATAGGATTGGTGTCCTTATAAGAAGAATAAGAAACCCCAGGGATGCTTACACACAGAAGAAAGGCCATGTGAGGATAAGGTGAGAAAGCTTCTAGTCAGGAAGAGAAACCTCACCAGAAACTAACCCTGACAGTACCTTGATCTTAGACACCCACCCAGAACTGTGAAAAAATAAATTTCTGTTGCATTTAAGCCACCCAATCTGTGGCATTCTGTTATGGCAGCCTGAGCAAACAAATATACCAAAAATAATCTCCTTTTCTTAAATTGTGGTATTTAATATAACCTAATCACAGGTAATTCCATTATATTCACAAATTTCTCTTACACTCAAGGTCTGGAGATTATACAAGGGAGTTGATCAATAGGGGTCTTTTTTTCTTTCTTTTCTTTTTTTTGTCTACGGCTGTAGCTTCATTTGTAATAGCAAAATAATTTGGAAATAATTCAAATTCAACAGTAGAATGAATAAAGTATATTGCATCATAGAATAGGATAATACTCAGAGATAAAATGGAATAACTATTGACATCCAACTTGGATAAGTGGTGAGTGAAATAAACCATTCTAAACAGGTTATATATTATTATATATACGGTTCTCTGTATATGACATGCAACATTTACAAAATAGACAAAGCAGTAAAGATGGAGAACACATTAGTGGTAGCTAAGGGTTTGGGTTTGGGGATTATTTAACTATAAATAGGCCCCATGAAGGGGATCTCTGTAGTAGTAGGACTGTTTTTTAATCCTGATTGTGATGATAGTTATACAAATTTGTACATGTGTTAAAGCTTGTAGAACTATACAATGAAAAGTCAACTTTGCCAAATGATAATTTGAATATAAAAATTAACTCTAATAATAACTTATAAATTTCATGAAGCTACAAAGATCAGAATTTTGTAACTTTTTAACTTGTTGATAATAAAGATGAAAAATTTAAAGCACAGTCTTGACACTGGAATTATTAAAATTCGGAGCATATTTAGTAATTTATGTACTGGATTAATAATTCAAAGGTCTTTTTTTAACAACAAAATGCTAAATCTTTAAATGGCATCCTCAGGAAATTGCTGCCATTCCTACCCTCATTAAGATGTGGACAAATTTGCCACCCAAACAAAGGGTCACAAGTTTTACCAAATTTTAATGAAGTATACCTAAAATTTGTTGCAATGTGCTAATCCAGCTAAGCACTCATGCTATTGCTACATTTCTGTTAGTTTCAACATCACGTTTACTCGACACAGAGACGCACTTTGTTTCAAACCTAACATCAAATTGATTACTACAAGTGACATATTGCTGTAAAATCAGGAAATTCATCACAAACAATGGCTCCAGCTGATGTACTAATGGGGAAATTAACTCTGCCAGCAACATGAAACAAAACCCAGGGCATTTTGAGCAACCTAAAAATCAGCTGGTCTCCATTTCACTTGCATTTACCCTTGTTGCATTGGGACCTCAGGCTGGGGACCAGCTTATTGCTGCTACTCCTATTGTAAGACTTCCAGTCTGTGTCTATAATGAGGCATGGTTGATTGGAAGAGCCTGCAGTGTTTTCAAGACACCATTTTTCTTTCCTCCTGCACAGCATGAGAAGCAAGAAAAGGGATTACTTGCTACTCTTGTATGAGTGAGTATGGTAAAATCATGTCTTTGGCAGGAAAAAAAGCCTAAAACTAGCAACCAATGTGTCACGTAGAAGAGTTCCCAAGATATTAAAAGCATGGTCTTTAGTTTAAAGATTGCCACTTCCTCCAATTTCTCCTGAATATCCATTAAGTCAGGGACTGCTACTCCCTGGAGGAGCTGGGTCAGGGAGAAGGAATTTATAGAGGGAGAGCCAGGAAATGGCAACAGGACCCCAAAGTTTACTGGATAAGGGACTGGACCACGCTTTTAGGGTTATAATGGCTCTTTCTCACTCAGTTCTGAATTATCAGTTTTGTCTATTTCCATTGATCAAATAGTGGAATCCTTGCAAAAATTCACTTTACACATTGTTCTGTGATTATAGAAGAGCTGATATATTTTAACATGGGTCTTATCTCTTTGGTGGAGAACATCAACATTTTCACAGAGTAAATGAAGAGAACACATTGAATTCAGAGGAGATTCTCTTATAAATGAGTGTGCCAATTTCTGCAGCATTGCCTCAGTATAGATTGAGTATAAATGGCCTTCAGTGGAGTATGTAAATAATTCATTAGGCAGGAAATGAGAATCGGCCATTTTACTATTAGAAACATAGTGAGATTCCTTTTTTCTTTATAAGAAAGCTTTTTATGACATATGAGAATCAATCATCTGATCAAATGCCTTTTCTGTCTTTTGAAACAGCAGAGTGCTAATGCTTTTCCCCTGCTTCCTCTTCATAAATGTAAATTCCTTTTATACACATTTTATTGTTGGTAGAGAGAGACTATAACCCTGCCTTTGGAGTGATCAGGACTCTTGTCAAGGGTTCTTTGGAAATATAGCAGTGTGAGGCAAACGTGATAACCATTATACTACAGAAACTTGACACGAGGCATAGAAGGAACATAGCCTTGCCTCCACCATAGCCTATGTCCCCAGAGCAACGTGGTTCACAGAAGGCTCCTGGCAATATCTTACAACAAAGTGTTAATAGCGGCTATCTCTGGATTTTGTGCTTTTTGAAATTTTGTTTTGCTAATATCCATTTTCAACAATGTGTAAATGATTCAAATATTAAATACATTTACAATAATCATTCAGATTCTTTTAGATATTATCATAGATCTAAACTCTCTTTGGGTCCAAGTGGAGCTCACCTTTTAGCAGGGTCCTCTTCAAAATTGATAGCACCTTTTTTTTTTTTGTGAGACAGAATCTTTCTATGACACCCTCAGTAGAGAGCTGTGGCATCATAGCTGACGGCAACCTCAAACTCTTGGGCTTAAGTGATTCTCTTGCCTCAGCCTCCCAAATAGCTGGGACTATAGGTGACCTCCATAATGCCTGGCTATTTTTTTGTTGCAGTTGCCATTGTCGCTTAGCTGGCCTGGGCTGGGTTTAAACCCGCCAGCCTCAGTGCATGTGGCTGGTGCCATAATCACTGTGATATAGGCACCAAGCCAAAACTGATAGCACTTTAACCAAATAATGTTTATTGATTTATCATGAGGATATAAGTAATTTAAGGATTTATCATGAGTATATAAATAATAGAAGTAATTAGGGAACTTAGATGAGCTGGAAGAGTAAAAACAGATACTAATAACAATGGCAAAGAACTTTCTTTGTGCCAGATCAGTTTTACATATTAAAAATATTAACTAATTTACTCCTCACCCAATCCCACATGGAGGTATGTCATTATCTCTATATAATAAGTAGGAAAACAGGGGTCTTGAACAATTAGGTTACATGGCTAAGTTAAAATAGATAGTTACAGTTACAGCTAGGGTTTGGATCCAGGGGCATGTCTTAAATACGCATGTGTGAGTGTGTGTGTGTGTGTGTGTGTGTGTGTGTTGGGCACACAACTTGTGGATGTGATAAATATATAACTTAAGGTTTGTAACCCAAAGCTACTTTAATATCCAGTCCCAGGGTAAGTGCTATATTCTTTCTTGGCCACTCCATGGGCATTGCAGCAGATTCTATTACTTTTCTACATTTTTTTTTTTTTTTGCAATGAAACCTCTCAATATAATGAACTGATACTCAGTGTTGGAATCAAAATCTTCCCCTGTCTATACCTCTCTAATCTACCCTGGATTTTATCAAATAGCTCAAATTTTTGTCCATCAGAAAAAAAGAAACTTTGTATTTTTTTAAATTTTGTATTTCTTTATTTGTGTTTATTTGAGCATATTTTCATATGAGTTTTTCTTTTTAAAAATGTATAGTAACTTTCTAAAGTAAGGATGTTGCTCCTTTTTCATATCTGGTAGACATATTTTCCTTGGTTTTTCACTTGTCTTTTGACTTAGACTTTGCTATTTTCTCCCATATAGACTATTATAATCAATCATTTTCTTAGGGGCTTCTAGTGGTGTCTTCAAATATAAAACATTCTTTGCCTTCAATAAACATTCATTAAAGTAAGATATGGGCAATGATGTAGCTTGCAAACCAGTGGGAGAACCAGAATTGATAAATGGTCAGAACACAGCATGACAAGCACAGAACAAAGTGCTGTGGATTCACAAGGGAGTCGTTGTTACAACCTAGGTATTCCTGGAGGTTTGTTTCAAAGAATGTTTCACAGAACTGAAAGTAGGTAGGGCTGAGCATTGAGTGAAAGAAGTAATAGAAAGGGTAGCAAGAAATGAACTTTAAGAATCAGGAAGAAGTGAAATTGTCAGATATCTTTTCCTTCCTGAAGGTTTGGATCTTATGCCACAGTGATAAAAGTAAGGCCTCTTTCATGCACTCTCATCTCATCTGAGCTCCTCACCTCCAACCTCCACGATGGTCTTTCCACCTATATAGTGCTTTCTTAGATGCTCTCACCCTGAATCCTACATACAATGTCCAGGTCTCTCTCCTGCACTGGAACTTTGGTGCATCTATTCTTGGGTAACTTTACATCTCTATGCTTCAAGTGAAACAGCTGTTCCCCCTCATGCTATAGCATTTGCCCTGGGCATGAGGCTTCCCAATGATCAGGATGCTGGACTTTAATCACTGATTGAGTAGGGTATGACTCTGGCTATAGGATAAACTATTTGACATCATGCACTTCTAACCTCCCAGTGCCTAGCAATGTCTGACAAATAGTATGCTACAGATGAATCTTTATCGAATGAACATATAGGTGAGTGAGTCAGTCAGTCAGTGGCTCAACCAGAATATAGTTTCCGCTGAACCAAGGAGCCATTAACTTGAAAGGACAAGTGGTCCAAATGATATTACACTGCTGGAAGCCTACTGAATATTCTCTAAAAGAAACACCCTTCACACAAAATAGTGGCTCTTTTACTAAAGGATTACAATATGTACAGCTAGCTATAATCAATAAAACATGGCCATGAGACTGCAGATAAAAGGACATAACATTTGTGTCTTAGGAAGTCCACAAAAACTGGGTCATTCAATGATAGGGACACACATCCAGGGAATGGCATGATTAGAACTGTACCAGAGGCAGTTAATGAGGTGAACAGAAATAATAGGGACTTGAATAAGAGAAATAGCAACAGAAACAGATTTTAACAATTTACAAATACGTATTGAACTCTGAAAGCACTAGTGTGAATACCAAGATAAAAGACTAGGTTGGTAAATAATGCTTAGTTGACAATTCTTCTACCTTCTGTCCTTGCTCAGTGTCCTGTAAGGCTGCTCTCTTGGGACAGTATCTCAGGAGCTCCCTTGTCCTGTATTGGTTTTCACCGATGGAGGTACCAGCAGGAGAGGGAGAAGGTGGAGTATTGATTTTCTCCCTACCCCTAACTCCTTTCCCACAATCCCAGTTTGACAGCAGATACATTGCTCTAAAGTCACAGTTCATTTTCAGCAGCCCCTAGTCCACATGCCCACGCCTCACCAGAGTCTGCTAACCCCATTTGTTTTCCATTATTTCCTACAATGGATGGTACATCCTTTCAACTAAGGCTAGTGCTTGAGAACCTTATGTTTATTGGTTGGTTCATGAAATCTGCCCAAGCCTGTGAAAACTGTCCCTTCATTAAACTATGTTCAATTTGATCATTTGAGAGAGCTTTATCTCTCCCAGGAGCTTATCATTCTCATTAATCCAAAGATGTGTTTTTTAAAAATAAACAATATCAGTTATGCAAATAGAGCTGTCATTAATAGATGTAGTTTTTAATTATTCATTAGTAACTGAGACAGAGAGAACACACTGGGTACATTTTACTTATAATTGTGTTAGAAGACAAATCTGTGAACAAAGGGAGCAGATTCAGAATCCCCTAATTGTATACTCATTGCTTTATACCAAGGGATCACTCACGACTGGACACCCTAAATTTTGAAGCTCCAAGAACATCTTTACATTTAATTTCTTTCTATCCACATGAATAACCAGTTGCTAAGTCTATCATCTTTCTCCACGGCAATGCCAGATTTTATGCCAAGTTCCTTGTCCAGGTCTGGATTTTGGCTCTCTCTAAACCACAGCATAGCAAGTCTTGAATTTTCAATTACTTCCCATTTATCATGTTAGATGTGTTGTGTTGCTACTCACAAAAGTCCAAGAGTACCCTTGGGGTAGAAATAAATTTGTGACTAACTTTCAACATTTTACCTATAATTCAGTGTTAATAACATTTTTGTCCTTATTTTTCTTTCTCCTGTTACCTTGAAAACTATTTCTGTTAATCCCTTAAAATGAAATCCCCCCTTTCAATTTAACAACCTTTGAATAAATCAGCCCCAATTTGTGGGTGCAATCTCCAATGTTTGCCCACAAACCATATTCATCTGTTTTTTTGATGGATGCAGTTCTCTACCTAGACTCATAGACTCTAGAATATTTTGGAAGAATTAATGGTAGTTTAGCACAACCATTAACCTATTTTTACTTATTAGAAGTATTTTCAAAGCAGTTTTAGGTTCTCAGCAAAATTGTGCACATATACAGACTTCCCTATTATCAACAACTTCCATCAGAGTTTATACTTATTACAATCAAAGAACCTACCTTGACACATCATAATCCCCCAAAGCCCTTAGTTTTCTTAGGGCTTACTCTTGATATTGTATATGTTGTGGGTTTAGACCAGTAGTTCTCAGCCTTCCTAATGCCATGACCCTTTAGTACAGTTCTTCATGTTGTGGTGACCCCCAACTATAAAATTATTTTTGTTGCTACTTCATAACTGTAATTTTGTTACTTTTATGAATCATAATGTAAATATCTGATATGCAGGATGATCTTAGGCGATCCTTGTGAAAGGGTCTTTTGACCCCTAAAGGAGTCACAACCCACAGGTTGAGAACCACTGATATACCTACCCCCTCAACTCCTTCCTATCATAAAGCAGACTCCAAATATTATCCATGTTCAGATTTTTGTGAGGACATAAGTTTTCAACTACTTTGGGCAAACACTAAGGAACATGACTATTGGATTGTATAATATGAGCAGGTTAACTTTTGTAAGAAATTGCCAAACTATCTTCCCAAGTGCTGTTCCATTTTGCATTCCTTCCAGCAGTAAATGAGTGTTCCTTTTGCTCTACTTCCTTGCCAGCATTTGG
The DNA here is from genome assembly GCA_963574655.1 of Perodicticus potto. Taxonomy (NCBI): domain Eukaryota; kingdom Metazoa; phylum Chordata; class Mammalia; order Primates; family Lorisidae; genus Perodicticus; species Perodicticus potto. Next base: position 14,022 of record CAUYRH010088726.1, read on the forward strand.
TGTTGTCTATGTTCTAGATTTTAGCCTTTGTAATAGATGTGCAGAGATTGTTAGCTTTCTTACTGTTTTTCCCATTTACCTTGAGCTAATTAACCTCAAATTTTCCAACCAATAGAATTGGCACTCCACCTACAACTTGCTGCCTACGGTCCCTATGAAGGAGAATGCCTCTGTGGGTAAAAATCAGAGGACGAAGCAACCAAAACTTGTGTGCCAAAAAGGGGGCTGCTACTCATAGTTCTAATTTCAGACGTGCTGTGCCAGAAGAAATGAGCCCAAATTGGGGCATAAGGAGAACAAAGAGGAGAAGTCTGGGGATAAAAATCAAGAATGCATCCTGGAACTTAGGAGGCTGAGGCAAGTGGAACTCCAGAGCTCCAGAGTCTGAGGTTGCTGTGAACTATGATGCCATGGCATTCTACCCAGGGCAAAAGACTGAGACTATATAAAATACATCCTGGAACTGTTAGACAGAGGCAGAAGCAAAGAGAAAGGCAAGAAAGGAAATGAACTATACCATGTGCAATGAAACAAGTTTTCAATTCTGTGTATTTCCCTGCTGTGCTTCATCAACTGAAGGTGGGGCAGTAAAGAGGCCGTCTTCTCATCTGGCTCTTCTGTGAGGTGCTTCTCAGTCAGTGCTTCCTTAGATCTACCTATTAAAAGGCTACTGGAGAGGGAATATAGTCTATATCCCCACAGATGTTGCAGAAGACCTTAGGAGTCCAAATTTGTCTGAACCTTAGGATCCCTTCTTCAATGACTAAAGTTAGCTAGGGGTGGAAAGGAGTGGGACTGGATACAGCTATCTGTGAGGAGTTAGAGAAGGTACATCAGGATGAATGGAAAATTGATGAAAGGAAAATTGGCATACAATATATGAAACTAGGGCAGAAGGTGCTTCTATTGTGTGAAACTCAAATGCAGGGAGTCTACAGCTTGGGGCACATATTATACATCAGTTATAAAACTCAGAGAAGTAAGATATTTGTCAGATCTGAGTATGAGACCAATATGTTATATGACTTGGTTAATATTTAGTCTAAATCAGAAGCTAGACATGACTGAGTCTACAATTTGAGCAATCACAATATGTGCAGCTGAATGAAGCTCTGGTAAGATAGGGAAGTACACTGACTATTGACTTAAGGAGCGCACAGTGGATAGAATGGTGATAGCTGAATACTCATTGGTAAACCAAATGGACACTAGCAATTTAATCACAATGAAAACTCATTCATTGTTGATGGATTGAGAAAACGCACCTTTACTGGAAATTGTCCTTTATTTCTATTTTCCACTTGAATCTCACATTTTGTCTTTTGGCATGTTAAACTTGGGAATCCCCAAATGTTTTTCTTTGGAAAGGATTTGAGTGTCTCTGGCCAGATGAGAAATTGGACCATCTGGTGTTATCACTGCATGCCTCATAAGTCTAGATACCATAAGGGCAACTGGCCAACTGCCCAGAAAACACCACTAGTTCTATAGATTTGCTAAGGTTTTTCAAGAGCTACTCTTCATTGGGGGAATTTGTTTTCAAGCAGAACATTGTTCTAATTTGCTTAGAAGAAGAAAAAATAATTAAAGGAGTTGGGGGAAAAAGCCATACTTAAGAAAATGTGGTATTTGTTTTTTACTATACATCGCTAACTACCCTTCCAGCTTCCTAGAATTACAGTAGTCTCCCCCTCCACCTTATTTGTGGTTTTAATTTCTGTGGTTTTAGTTATCCATGGTCAACTGTGATGCGAAATTATTAAATGGAAAATTCCATAAGTAAACAATTCAAAAGCTTTAAGTTGCCTATGAAATCTCATGTTGCCCCGCTCTTTCTGGTCCTGGAGGTGAATCCTCCCTCTGTCGAGTGACTCCACACTGTCTACACTCCCCACCCATTAATTACTCAGGAAGCCAACTGTCCCAGTTTTCAGATCAACTGCCGCAGTAGTAAAGAGTGTGTGTTCAAGCCATTCCCCCTTGTTTTACTTAATTGGACCCCCAAAGCACAAGACTTATGATGATGGCGATTCATATATGCCAAAGAGAAGAAGTAAAGTGCTTCCTTTAAGTGAAAAGGTAAAAGTTTTCGACTTAAAGGAAACAAATTGTGTCCTGAGGTTGCTGAAGTTTACAGTAAGATCAAATGTTGTCATGAAATTGTGAAGAAGAAAAAGGACATTTGTACTAGTTTTGCTGTCACTCTTCAAACTGCACAAGTTATGGCAACAATGAGTGATAAGTACTTAGTAAAGATGAAAAAGGCATTAGGTTTGTGGGTGGAAAACATGAACTGAGATATACTTTGATTCATAGCAATCAGCTTTGGTACTTACTATCTGCAGTTTTAGGAATTCACCAAGGATCTCAGAAGGTAACCCCCAAGGAAAGGGGAGGACTACTATATTAATGTCAACAGTGGAACCTCAAAAGGACCAAATTTCCTATAAAAATGTGAACATTATAGCCTTGTATGTATATGGTATATCTTTTTCTTATATAATATAATATTTATTTTTTCCAACTAAGGAGATTCCTTATGCAAGGCTGTCTAAGAATTGTATCAGGGGATGTCTCCCTGGATGTGTAGTGTACTAAAGAAAAATTGCTTCCTCTACTTTCTCACCTGAGTAATTCTCAATGGGTATAAAAACAAATAGCTACAACTACAATGAAAAAGAAGTCTAATGATTGCAGGAGAAGTGTCACTAATGGAACTACTGTTGTTAAGTCATCTTTAGAGAAATGCTTGCTCAGTGACCTATAGGCACTTTGAGTCTTGAAAGAAAACAGGTCTTGAGATTCTAGTATTTAGCTTAGCCTGGCATTTAAGAGATGGACCTCCAAATGAAAGATCCACCCCAAATTCATGGACAGTGACCACATCTTTAACTTTTTAAACACCTAATACAGAAATTGAACATAGCAGTAGTTCAAAGAGCAGTTGAACAAACTATTTCCTTATCTATTCCTACCTCACTTCTAGCTCTTTTTGTTTTTACTTCTCTTGCCCCAAAACATGTTCATTTTATCACTTATTTGCCTTACTATTTCTCCTTCTATATATACTCCCCAATTTCCAAATTCTCAACCAACTTTTCCACATATGCTTCAACTTTGTATTTATGATTGACACACTTATGACATCCCTAGTTAACATCATCCTGGATGTGAAAAGGTTCCAAATATATTCTTTTCTGTATATGTTTCTTTCTTGTCTGGATTCATAGTTCCTAAATAAAATTTAATTTTTGTGATATAATTGAGTAAAGAAGATAAATTATGGTTTATTATAAAAAAAATCCTCTTTCTGTGATTATAACTCAACTGAAGTTGCCCAAATATAATTGTAGTCAACTTTGAAACCCAATGTTATTTATTGAAACTAACTGTTAGAGTGGACACATAATGAAAAAGCAGTGATTTTTAATGGCCAGCAATTTATGCCAGGGTATTCTTAATAATTTTTTATTTAAGCCTAAATACATATCTGTTGGGGGAGGAGTTATACTGATAACATGAGTTGCAATGATAATGAATCAGAACAATTTTCTTTGGCGATTTCCTTAATTTCAACATAGATAAATTCAAACAATTTTCCAGAAATGTTTGTATCTTGCTACTTGTTACAAATAGCATATAAAACAGAAGTTGTAGCAGTACATGTGGACCTGTTCTCTGTGTCATTCTGAGAAGGGACAATCTCAACCAAGATTATCTTTCCCTTAGTATTGTATTCAAAGTCAAGCTTTTCGGTCAGAATCACATAAATATAAGCAACTTGGTATGCACTTCACTCTTTCTTCAGTCTTTTCATTACATACTACTTCAGAAAGATTAGTAACAGTCTTAAATCCATTCCTTAAACAATCTTAAATCCACTTCTTTTTCCCATACAGGAGACTTTCGTACATGTTGCATGTAATGTCATTAAGAATATTGTAACTCCCGTCTTTTTTTTTTTTTTTGAGACAGAGCCTCAAGCTGTCACCCTGGATAGAGTGCTGTGGCATCACAGCTCACAGCAACCTCCAATTCCTGGGCTCAAGCAAGTCTCCTGCCTCCACCTCCCAAGTAACTGGGACTACAGGCGCCCGCCACAACGCCCGGCCATTTTTTGGTTGCAGCCATCATTGTTGTTTGGTGGGCCCAGGCTGGATTCAAACCCACCAGCTCAGGTGTACATGGCTGGCACCTTAGCCTGTTGAGCCACAGGCGCTGAGCCTGTAACTCCCTTCTTATAAGTGAAGTTTTCCCCATAAATTTCCCATTTGTGGAAAGATTATTTCTTTCTTTGTCTTTGAGCACTTTGACTTCATAGTGTTTTCTCAAATTTTCACCTGCTATACAAGTGTAAGATCCCAAGCAATTCTTTTTGTGATTTAATCAAATAAACTTTGGTTACAAACGTCTTCAACTTGTCAACATGTTCTGTGCCCACGCTCACTGAAGGTAGTCATTTCAAGATTGTAAACAGAACTGAAGTCAAAATTACCCTAGCAAAATATATGGATTTTCAAATATTCAACAAGTATTTCTTGAATAACTAATATACACTGAACTTTGTGCTAAATGGGTTTATCAGTCCCATTATTATGCCTATAATAGTGGAAATAATTATTGCCTTTTAATTTCCTATAGAAAAAGGACTATGAGAGATTTGTCACAATTATTAAGTATAAAAGCACAGGTAGTAAGGTAATTGTGTAACCTATCATTCCTGTTAAAATTGCAAGTGAGTCTTTGTCCTTTTATACTTAGATTCATTGTGTGGATAACGTTTGTTTTCTGTAATAGGCAGTTGTGCTTTATTATCGTCTGTCATTTTCTGCCTGAACTCTGCTCCTTGAAGTAAACTACAGAGGTAAGAAATATTGGGCTATGCTGATAATGCAGTGTGATGTGGTGAGCTGAGATTTCTGTGACTCCTTAGACAGATTGGATTTAGGGATCAGAGTTAAGCAATTTGGGCATGATGTCCTTCATTAATAGTTAATATAAGAAGGCTTATATTAATAACATCATCAAAGCAGGAAAAAGGGAAAACTCTCTTGATAGAAGAAGATAATATTTAGTTAGAAAGAAGGTCAAAGTCAAGGTAGATAAAGAAGAGAAATTTCTTTCGTGGCCCAGTTGGGGATATTTGAAAGGAAATTGCCTCCCACAAGATGTGATATGAATAGTTTCAGACATATTGTTGGGAAAAAGAAAGAGTATTTCACTATTTCCAGCCCTATTCTGGTGAACAAAGTAAACGCCTCACCGCTACCCTTTGGAGCAGGACCTGCAGTTAACAGGGTAGATCATAAACAATTTATATTCATCATAGCAAAAGTACCAGTTTGCAAGTCAAGGTGCCAAGTCAATTTCCTTAGGCAAAAGTAATGGCGTGGGGCAACAAGACAAGTGAAAGCAAGGAATATTAGTTGTTGAATTAAAGAAAATTGGGGAAGGAAGAATGAGCCATTTAGGTGCATCAAGAAGGATCATGTACAGTTGTTCCTGGGTATCTGAGGATGATTGCTCATAGCTTTCCTTTGTGGATATGCAAATCCACTGAAGCTCAAATCCCTTATGTGAAATAATACAGTATAACCTAAGAATATGCTCCCATGTACTTTAAATCATCTCTAGGTTATAGGCACAAGTAACCTAATGATGGGGTACATTCTGAGAAATGCATTATGAGGCAATTTCATAGTTGTGTGCACATCATGGAGTGTACTTACACAGCCCAGCTGGTATAAGGCTATTACACACTTAGGCTGTACAATGTAGTCTATTACTTCTAGGCATGCTTCTAGCATGTCATTGTTCTGCAAATTGTAGCAATTGTATCGCAATGGTAAGTATATGTGTATCTAAACATAGAAAAGGTACAGTAAAAGTGCAGTATAAATGATAAAAAAATGATACACTGTGTACGTCACTTATCATAAATGGACCTTGCAGGACTGGAAGTTGCTCTGTGTGAATGTGCCAACTTAATACGGGCTTTATAAACACTGTATACATAAGCTGTACTAAGTTTATAAAAAATATTTTTTTGTTAATAATAAATTTACTTTAGCTTACTATAACATTTTAATGCTATAAGTATTTTAATATTTTGACTCTTGTAATAATACCTTGCTTAAAACATATTGTGCAACTGTACAAAAACATGTTTTCTTTATATCCTTTTTCTATAAGCTTTTATTTAGTTTTGAATTTTTTTATTTTTATCTTTTCAACAACTAAGACAAAAATACACACATTAGTTTAGAAATACACAGGGTCAGGATGACCAATATCACTGTCTTCCACTTCCACATCTTGTCCCACTGGAAGGTCTTCAGGAGCCATAACATACATGAAGCTGCTATCTCCTATGATAATAGTGCCTTCTTTTAGAACTCTTCTGGAAGGACCTGTCTGAGGCTGTTTTATAGTTAATTTTTTTTCTATAGGTAGTAGGAGTGCACTCTAATATAACTATGAAGTGTATAATAACGTAAGTGAGTAATCCGGTAACACAAGCATTTATTATCATTATTAAGTATTTTGTACTGTGCATAAATGAATGTGCTATATATACGTTTTTTGTTTTTTTTTTTAATTAGAGACAGAGTCTCACTTTATCACCCTCCGTAGAGTGCCGTGGCGTCACACAGCTTACAACAACCTCCAACGCCTGGGCTTAAGCGATTCTCTTGCCTCAGCCTCCCGAGTAGCTGGGACTACAGGTGCCCGCCACAATGCCCGGCTATTTTTTGTTGCAGTTGTTTTTGTTGTTTGGCAGGCCCTGGGCCGTGTTCGAACCCACCAACCTTGGTGTACGTGGCTGGCGCTTTAACCACTGAGCAACAGGCGCCAAGCCGGAACTATTATTTCTTTTCTTTGTTTTTATTTATTTATTTATTTATTTGAGACAGAGTCTCACTTTCTCACGCTGGGTAGAGTGCTGTGCGTCACAGCTCGCAGCAACTTCCAATTCCTGGGCTTAGGCAATTCTCTTGCCTCAGCCTCCCGAGTAGCTGGGACCACAGACGCCCATCACAATGCCCGGCTATTTGCTATATTTTTATACGACTGGCAGAGAAGAGGTTTGTTTACACCAGCATCACCACAAACATGTAAATACAAGATATGATAATAAAGTTTGTGAACTCATCCTAGAAAAAATGTTACATATCTCATTGCTAAATGTCGCCTTTGAAGTATTCCCCTGGGGAAACTATGCAGCGACCCCAGTACCTAGTCCACCTTTCAAAGTAATACCGGTACTCTTTTTCGGAATGACTATCAGAGATCTCATTATACAGCCACCCAAAAGCATGCAATAGCAATAATGAATGCCACTCACGACACTGCTACATGTCAACATGAGAACAGCAGTGAGACACTTATATGCCACAGTTGTTTATACATTGTTGCCAATGTAAGCACACAGTGGCAAGTTCGAGAATTTAATTGTCAGGCCCAATACATTGCATTATAATGTTATGAAGTCTACAACATCACTAAGTGATAGAGATGTTTCAGCTCCAGTATAATCTTATGGGGCCACCATTCCATATGCAATTGGCCATTGTCCAAAACGTTCTTACTTGACACATGAATGTACTTATGACACCTGATACAATGTAAATGCCTAAGTACATAGTTGTTACACTGGATTATTTGGGGAATAATGACAAGAAAGAAAAAGTCTGTATGTGTTCAGTAGAGATGCATTTGGTTTTTTTTAGTATTTTTGATCCAAAATTAGTTGAATCCATAGATATGGAACACACAGATGTAGGACTATTGTACAGGCTTGATGAGGTCTAAAGAGTATCCCTGGAGGATCTTATTCCTCCACTCCCATCCTTACTGTGGCTTATAATGGCCCAAGACATATGGCATATCCTGTGTGCAGCATGAGACTGCTGGATTTCTTAACCACACCCCACTTGCTCCAATCTATTTGCTTTTTGAACAATCATATGATTCAGTAGTAACTCTCTTATGGTTCCATTTGGTTCAGCATATCTTTCAATTCTGAGAAAAACAAGCCAGATAGTATAGGAAATAGGAAGTTTCCTAGGCTGGAATTTTCACAGCCATCTGTTCAATATCCAGAATATAAATTCTAGGAAGTAAGCCACTTGAACCCAAGAGCTTCATGCTACCCCAAAATATTTTTTTTAATTTTTATTAAATCATAATTGTGTACATTGGTGCAATCATGGGGCACAATGTGCTGACTTTATATACAATCTGAAATATTTTCATTGAACTATTTAACATAGCCTACATGGCCTTTTAATCACTATATGA
>CAUYRH010088728.1:0-23762 GCA_963574655.1 Perodicticus potto
CACTTGAAATCTCTCCCTCCACCAGGAGCTTTGGTGTTTTCTGTATTCTTTTCTGTAAATCAATTCTGTCTTACCACGGAGGGGTGGGGGGTGGGGAAATAATGTAATGAAGAATAATAAAATACATATATTTAAAAAAAAAGAATGGCCTTTATTCAAAAATCCAAAAACAATAGATTCTGGCTTGAATACTGAGAGAAGAATACATATGCATTATTGGTGGGACTGCAAACTAGTAGAACCTCTATGAACAACAGTATGGAAAACTCCTGAAAGAACTAAAAGAAGACCTGCCATGTGATCCAGCAATCCCTCTATTGGGTAGCTATCCAAAGAAAAAGAAGTAATGTTATCAAAAAGACACCTGCATGCAGATGTTTACTGTAGTACAATTCACAGCTGCAAGGATGTGTAATTAACCCAAGTGTCCACTAATTCATGAATCGATTAACACATTGTGTATACTATGGAATGCTATTTAACCATAAAGAAGGATGCAGTAAGGCCTTTTGCAACAATTTGGATGGAACTAGAGACAATGATCCTAAGCAAAGCATCTAAAGGTTGGAAAAACAAAGACTCTCATATGTTCTGGCTATTAAACTGCAGCTAACGGATGAGCACATATGTGCAGAGAGGGAAGTAAACCTCAGTGGATGTCAAGCAGGAGGAAGGAGGAGGAGAGAATGGGCAAAAATATGCCTCACAGGTACAATAAACACTATTTTGGTGATGGGCACTTTTATAACCCTGACTCAAGCATAACAAAAGTGGTCCATGTAACCAAAAACATTTTTACCCCTGTAATATTTTAAAATAATGAAAAAGAGACCCCCAAAAGACTTATGCCCCTTCTGCTTTGGAGAGACTGAGCAAGAAGTTGCCATCTATGATCTCAGAAGAAGGCCCTCACCAGACACCAAATCTATTGGCACTTCTCAGTCTCCAGACTGTGAGAAATACATTTCTGTTGTGTTATAGGCCTCCCCAAAAATACACAAAATAAAATTTCCATAATATTTCTTGCCAAAAATGAGTCATTTTTTCTCTAATTTTATGTGCTTATGAATGTCATCATTCCCTCCTGGTATAAATATAGACCTAATTGGCAGAAAGAAATGACTTTCCATTCCACGTTGAACTTACATGCTTCCAAATATGCAGCTCTTTCTTAGAGATGAATATACTTCCTCTATAAATATTTATGTGGGGTGGAAATAGGACAGTCTTTGAAGGCAGTCAAACTTGAAATCAAATTCCAGTTTTTCCAATTAAATATGTTAGCATAGGCACTTAATACACTTTGGTAACGTCAGTTTTCAATTTCAAAATTGAAAATGATAGTGTCTATCATTATGTATGTAGGAGGATCAGCAATTCTACATATGGAGCATAGAACACTCATGGGAAAATATGCAGCTTTTATCAACCATTGATAATTTGATTCCAAGTTTCTTTAAGCTTTTCCATACTGGTGAAATGGATTGGCATTTGAAGAAAGTTGTTTTATCCTTCATGTTGACCCTTAGAGTAGACGCTGATTTAAAACTTTCACTCTCTGTCTCTTCTTAAGCTGCTTCCTAAAGGTTTCTAGGCCCCCTATTGGTGCATCCTTCCTGGACTCTATTATACCACTTGGGAAAAAAGGGAACCGGCCTTTTAAAGAGAAGGATTCTGAGATGCAGCAGTCCTGACTCTGAAGAAATGATTTTTGTTCCTGAACTACCTCAGAATTTCTCCTAAAAAGAGCGTATGAGTGGGGAAAAAAAGAGGAAAAATTATCTGTCCTAATGAATCTGCATCCGTTCACTAGTGGTACTGAATAACATTCATTTCAGCTTTTCAGAGTAGTTTCCCTATGCCATTCATCCATTGCATTCCAGTGTTGTGTGAAGATGGGATAGGAAGTTATAGTGTAAGGAAGATAAGGGAGCAGAGATATTTCAGTTAGGGTGAAAAGAGGAAGGCATACAGGGGTGAAAAGCAAACTGAAGGTAAGGAAATGAGCAAACTGGAAAAACAAACTGAAAGTAGGGGTGACACTTCACAGACATGAGGGGCCCTAGTCATTTCCTCAACAGTGCATGTTGGGGGAATGCTGGGAGGGTTGGATCACCAAGAGGGAGGTGAAGAGTGGTATGAAATCACAACGTCGAGTTACCCAGGGACTTCTCTACTGCTGTGGTAAGGATTTTGACTTATACAGTAAATGTGACATCACTTCTTTAGAAAGCTTTGTGCAGGGTGCGGCGCCTGTGGCTCAAGGAGTAGGGTGCTGGCCCCATATGCCAAGGGTGGCAAGTTCAAATCCAGCCCAGGCCAAAAAAGAAAACTGCAAAAAAAAAAAAAAAAAGCTTTGTGTGGGGTAGCAATATGAACCATGGCAATGGTTTGTGAACAGAGCCTATGTTTTGTGGAGGAAGGGACAGTGGGACTTGGGCTGAGATAAATAGTGGGCCTGGTGGGAAATATGATAAGTTTTCAAAATTCTGTCCTGAAAGTAGTAGATGAATGGAAAGACTATACTGAGGATGAGAGGAATGATAAGGGGGGTTTTTGCTTTGCTTTAGAAAGTCCAATATAAATGTAGCAGAATTGGAAAGGAGAGAGCTATCCAAGCAATATACATGGTAGAAGTGACGCACTTGGATGGATGGGTAGAGCTGAGCTGTGAAAGAACATGAATGAACCAGGACTATTTTCAGTCTGATGGCTTTTAATTCCCTCAAATTAAAAGTTACAAGATAGGCAATGTGAGAAATGAGTCCACAGTGGAATCTTCACATCGAGTTGAAATTTAAAAATAGGAATGCTGTCATCTGTTCGTATTTTGGAAACCAGAAAACTACTCACTTACTGAATCCATGGCCTATAAAAAATAATGTTGGAACAGACGAAAGGATCCATAAACTAAATTTCATTTTCTGATTTTGATTTCCCCGTGTATTTCTTGGTATTATGTATATATTTTCTAATCTTAGCAAAAAAAAAATGTGTGAAATCTGTCTGTACAGAGCTAGAAACGTATGATTTGTGTTTCACAGCTCTTTGACATTCCCTTGTTCCTTACACCCTATATAAATCATCAAGTCGGAGAGATTCTCTTCCTACATATCTATAAATGTTTAATGGTCTGGGTAGTTATTATTCTGAACTCTAAAGCCAAGCTTCCTTGACTGACATATCTCTTTAGTTTTCAACCCATGCAATCTTCAGCAAATGAATTAACTGACCATGAATCAGTGTGTCTGCTTCTTTCTCTTGCCTAAAATTACTGTGGTTATTTCCTTTGCTATTCGAGTAAATAAAAAGTAACTTATCTGCCAGTCTCAGCATGACCTGTCTCTTGCTCGCACCTCTGGCTTCATGATAGACTATTCTACAACAGCAGTGGCACCAGTTTCCTTTCTTACAGGTCCATTCACAGGTTTTATTTTTGTGATGTGTGTCAAAACTGACTCCCTCCGTGAGAGGGACACATTGTTTGAGCAAAAGACTACGCCACCATGAGGGTCAAACAAGCTCATAACATTTTTCTGATTAATTTTCCATCATAGCATTCATTTTTTTCTCTTTCTATTTGCAGTAAATAGATATGTCGAGATTTATATGACATAAATATTTGTATTTATATTTATATTTATATATTTGTATTTATATTTATATTTGTATTTATTTTTTGCACCACCTCTTTATAGGTTGTGTTTTTCTAACAAGATGCAGATGCCTAGAATCCAGTTATCACTCTTTTTATGTGATGCTAGTGTTTATTAATGATTATTGCCCTGATTTTCATCTTCTTATCTATGTTAAAAATGATCATGTTGTTCTTTATTGTTCCTTTTTCATTTATTAACTAGAATACTGTAAAGAGAAATTTCTACTCACCATCTGGTTGGTTGCCCTGAAGTACACCTAGGAAAAACAAGAAGATACAAGTCAAACACTTGATATTTTCTCTTTATTTACAAATTTTCTGATTGATGAGTTGGACACCTAGCATCTTCCAAAGATGACCAGTGGATTTATCATTTTCTTAATTTATGATAGTATTAAGGGTTTAAAAAGGGGGTTTCAATTAATAGTAGCATTTTCTGCCAGAAGCTAAAACTTATCTCATCTTTGGTTAGAGGAATTCTCCTTCTACTGGATCCTAAATAATTTTGGCTTTGCTTTTAGAAGTCTTTGAGAACATTCTTCCTGTTTGGTATGACATATACTATACTTAATATATACTTTCATGTTCTTCTTGTGCATTTTTTTTTGTACGGGGTAGGCTTTTTTGCAAATAACTTTACTTCATTTTAGAGAAACATCATACTTAGAATTTACAATGTGGGCACTATGGATGATACTGTTCTATAATTAGTGAAAATATTTATATGATTCCAAAATGCAGTCTCCATCTTTGCTATTGAAATGATCATTGTGTTTTGGTACTTCCAGTGGAAAGAGCTAGGAAACAGAATTTTTAAGGAATAAATTTAATATGAGTTAATGATAATATTAATACTTCCAAACTGAGTTCAGCAATTCAGGGGTTTTTTTTTTACACAGCCTTACAAATATTATTTCTTCTCTTCCTTCTCTGAAGCTGAAAAATCCTGGTTCTCTATGGCACCAACATAATTAATCACCTTTATGCCATCTACAACAGTATCAGAATAACAATATGCACGTATATTAATTCCCTAAACAATATGCTTATTGTGAACAACTTACAATTTTGGTATATATTTATTTTTGATCATTTTAGAATATAGCTCAATACAATTGTACAGCAATTTCAGAAATTTAAAGTCGTTTGAAGTGCTTATATCTTAGACTATGTCACAGGTAGGTTCATTCATTTCATTTTGATTTTGAGCATAAGAGAATACTTTATAAAATCAATTATGTTCTATAATTAGTTAAAATATCTATATGACTCCAAAATTCAATCTCTCTCTTTTACAATTGTTATATTTTATTCCGAATTCTGCTTATCATAATTTTCTAAATATGATCTTTATTTTTTATTGAAAGAAAAATGATAATTGCTCCATCATTATTCATTAAACATATATTTAAGATTAATAAGTGAAGAGTAGAATGTAAAGAGAAATGAACTATTTACCTTCTTATGTATGCAGAGAGATATATTAGAATATTTCCCATACTTTCTTTCTATACTTTCTCTCTTTCTTGGCATAGCAACTTTATGATACCTTTATTTGAAGACTATTACTAAGGTATAAATTAAGGGTCAAATAGGCTACGTAGTCTTAAAAATTCATGTAGATAATAAATGCAAGATTCACATTCAAATCCAGATACAACCTCAAGTAGACTATAGTGTATTCTATCATATTAAAAAAGACAAGTAAGTTAATTGATATTTGCATAATTTCTTATAGAACTTTTTGCAACTTATCGTATCATGAAAATAATACCACTAGCAGGAACTTTTATCCATGTTTTGCAACAAAAATATTGACTCTAAATCACAACCTTCGTGGGCAACTGCAGTGGCTTAGGCCTATAATCCTAGCACTCTGAGAAGCCAAGGAGGGTGCATTCCTTGAGCTCAGGAGTTTGAGAATAGCCTGATCTAGAGCTAGACCCTATCTCTACTAAAAATAGAAAAACTAGCCAGACATAGTGGTGCACACCTGTAGTCCCAGCTACCGAGAGGCTGAGGCAAGAGAATTCTTCCAGCCCAAGAGTTTGAGGTTTCCGTGAGCTATGACACCAGAGCATTCTACCCAGGGCAACACAGTAGGATTCTGTCCAAAAGATAAATAAATCACAATCTCTCTATGGTACTTAAATTTTATATCTGGTTTCTAGCTGATTACTATCTAGTAGTATTACTATCTACAATATAACAAGAAGCTGAAGGCTATGAGAAAGTGATTTTATAAATATATAAATATGGAGTGGTAAATTTGATTTACTGAAGACTCAGAAAATACTGCCAATATTACTTTTTTAAATATTCCAAATTGTTATAATTGTCACAATGCAATTCTTTTTACATGTTACACTCTTAATGTTATCACGTTTTCTTTTACAAACTTTAAGCAACTTCACAGGTTTTCTGATTTCCATTAACAAATATATTTCATTATGAATACAGGTCTCCTTTAAAAATGAGCAACATCCTAACAACATAGAAAGCTGAAACTCACAGTAGATGTGATGGTTCAATACACTTACGGCATTTGGTTAATGTATTGCGGCTGCAGAAAGAGAGTACATTGGAAGTTGCTGAGGTTAATTAGGCAAATCTACAGGATTTCTGATTATTTGTTCTAATCAAGAACCTCTGCTAAGACCTTGAATTAACAGCACAGAAAACATGGGAATTTTTACCAACTGTGAAACATGCTATAGCAATTTTGTAGAGCATCTTCTTATCTTTGTTCTCACAGTGAGATTCTTTAGCAGTTAGAAGAAATGTTCAACTTCTGGCAGCTTCACAGTCCCTTGCTTAAATACAATGAATTCCATCTTAGTCACAGAGACTTTGATAGGCCAGGTTTTCTCCACTTTTATCAATAGCAAGCACAAAGCGGGTGACAGGTAGATACAGAACAGAAGGTATTGATAAAGCTGAATATTTCTATAAAACCCCAATATTCACACACAATATTATTTTCATGATTTTTAATATAAAAGAAGTAAAATGAAAGAAAAAAATCTTACTTAAAAGACTCAGACCCCAGTAACTAAAAAACATCCTAGATTCTGCCTCTGATTTATGGAGGCTGAGCCTTCGGGGGGTTCACGATAACCACTTGTGACTCTTTCCTTTCTCTTTGCAGAAGAGAGGTTCTCCACAGATCCTAGGACACTGCCGTGAATCAGCATCTTTGTCCAAATCATTGGCCCACAACTTAGGAAGTCTAGAATTTAACCAGCCGTCGTTGCAGTGCCATTGTGGAGGGCATCCGTGACACTCCATAGATGTGGGTCTTACCAGACGTCTCTTTTGAAGGCATACACAGGCCCTAGGGAATGTTCACAATCTCATGAGAGGGGCATGGGCATGTTGTTGTTGCCATCAAATTTGTGGGGAGTATGACTGAAACATAAATTGTAGTTGACTAGAGCACATTTGTAGAACATGGCACTTCCCTGGGGAGGGGTAGTTTTTTAATTATGTTCAACTTAGACATTACAGTTGCCTTCCAAATTATGCATTCTTTTTATAAATTTTTCTTACCATTTTCATAAAAACATAAAATATGCATTCTTATTTTCTTCTTATGACTGAATTAAATCACCTGCCCATCTTCATATGGCTAGCCAGTGGCAGAGACAGGACTTAAAACAAAGTCCCTGTGTTTCTAGGCTCCCATGCTTCTCTTTGTCTTTTCCATAATAAATGGAGGACCAGTTCTGTACTCTAAGTTGATAAACATGTAAAAATGAAAGGACAATGACACTGTCATAGAATTAAAAGGAAAATCCCCCACGGAAAAGAGAAAACTAGAAAAGAAGATAAGAAGGGCCTTCAAATAAACTTAAGAATTGTGATGATCAGACCTCAGCAAACCTAGTATGTAGATTCTATTACATTATGCACACACTCCTTATTACACATAAATGTCAAAAGGAATCATAGTTCAGAATATACATAAAACATTGAATTATAATCAAAGTGCTTTCAACATCCATTATTTTATGTGTACTTTTCAATAATTTGGCAGGAAAGGAACTATTATAATTATCCCCTCATTATAAATGAAAAAATTAAAGCTTGGATAGGTGAAGTGATCTTAATAACCGTTGTATTAATGCTAAACTGACAAGTGCAATGCTACTGCATGTTATAGAAGCCCATTATCTTCCCGGAGAGCTGATGGTCAAGATGATATGTGATATGACCTTGGCCATGACACATTTAAATGAAGCTTGATCATCTCAGATGGAAGTTCTTCTTTTTTTTTTTTTGCTAAGATTTTATAATAAAGCATTTTAATTATACACATAAAATGGTGAGAAAATGTAATAACAGCAGTTAAAGAACTCCATTCAGAATGGCTCAAGAAAGACTATGAAATCCATGAGTTATAAATTCTTGTCACACTATTAGGAAAAACAGCAAGAAAGTCAAGATTCTGCTCAGACATGATTTTGATGTTCTCAATAGTCTCTTTATTTTAAGAACATTTCTAAAATGAATCCAGACAAAAATAGTTAAAGATTTTTTTGTAATTTATGTTACTAGATCTTAATGAGGTGATGGATGAAATTACACATGTGAACAGCAATTTCTGAGAAGAGCACACTAACTGGTGATGATTAAACGCCATTGCTCCACGGGCCTACAGTATCGCTGCTCAGAGGGTGACGTTCTTCTGGATGAATTAAATGTGAGTATTAGAATTGTTTTGGTTACACTGAAAATATAAACTCTTAAATCACAGGTCAGTGTTTTTATTTAAGACTAAAAGCATATGTCTTTTTATGGATTTGCACGCATCATCAAACACACACGCAAAATTGATTTCCTGGGGAGGAATGATACAACCCATCACCTAAATTTATCATGCCTCTAACGTCACAATGTTTTGAAAAACTTCCTGGAAGCCAGTTACAAAAGATAGAAGTGAAAGTGGTTCTCTTGTGGACTTACATAGTTTATGCACAATTTGCCCATTTAAAGATCACATATTTACTGAGAAATAAACTTTACAATTTTTCTTTCATCTTTGAGGAATAGATGTCATTGGTCCAAGTTTATTGTAGGAGTTTCCCAGCCTGTATTTAGTTTTTTTTGTATCAACACTTCTCAAAAAATATAATGCTTGCTTCAACAAACATTATATAGTAATTTTTCTTCTTCTTTTTTTTTTAATTCTCACTTTGTTGCCCTCTATAGAGTACTGTGGCATCACAGCTCACAGCAACCTCCAGCTATTGGTCTTAGGTGATTCTCTTGCCTCAGCCTCCCAAGTAGCTAGGACTACAGGTACCCACCACAATGCCCAGCTATTTCTTTTTTTATTGCAGTTTGACCGGGGCCAGGTTCAAATCCACCACCCTCGGTACATGGGCCCAGCACCCTACTCACTGAGCCACAGGTGCTGCCCATTGTATAGTAATTTTTTTCCCCTACAAATGTGTACTTTGGTCTGTAGAGGTGAGGAAAAACTTGTTTTTTCCCCCTGAAAGTTCCCTGAAAAATCAACTCACAGATAAAGTAGGTCAAGAGAAACATTTATGTATAAATTCCATGAACATGGGAAGAATGACAAGCATGGTTATCCAATTATCCAATGAAGTTCAGATATTTTTTACATATCTTTTAGAGAAGAGGGTCAAAAATGAGGAGTACAGGTAATTCTGTCTAGGGGTAACAAATGGCACTAAGGAGGACAAATGGATGCAGGAAAAAGATTGCCTTGTAAATTAACCTGAGACATAGATATGACATTTTAGATGATATGGGGCAGGTCTACTTCTATCCTTGATTGTCTTTCCTGCAATATATTGAGATAACAGGAAGAGGAAGGGAAGTCAAGTGTACCCTTTAATCTTTTGATTGACGTAAGTTCTATTTGTATAGATAGAGAGAAAGCCCCTTCCAATGGCCAATCTCAAAGGGCTTAAATTCAAAGTATTATTTTTTTAGTTTTGTTTTGTTTTTTGGCCGGGGCTGGGTTTGAAACTGCCACCTCCAGCATATGGGGGCGGCACCCAACTCGTTTGAGCTACAGGCACTACCTAATTCAAAATATTCTTTATACCAAGTAGTCACATTTTGGGGTGAAATTTTCTGAGCTCCTTCAGGTTAATATTATTCATTGCATGGGCTAAAATCCAAAATTAAAAACTAGTTAGGTTCATGCCAACTTTGTTAGACACTGATTTTTTTTTTTGTAATATTTCCACTGAAACTGCCCCTACAAATTGATGATGAAGGGATACAAAGCCAGAATTAGAGTAAGGGCCAAAAACTCTGTGTAGAAAAAGGCTTAGCTAAAAATAATATTAATTAGCCACTGTCCCCTTGTCTGCTGCTCTGGAGTCACCTACTTGGTGGCCATAAAGACTCTTAATTACGTACGTAGATAGTATCACCCTTGTGAAACCTAAGGCTACTTTTTGAGATACCTTCCTGATCCTGCCTTTCAGTGGATTGGTTGACCCATCCAGCCTAAGGAACTGACTAACCTGGTCTTGTGACCCCACCCCACCTGGAAACCTGATACTGCATTCCTACTGACTGATGCTCCCAGGCAACAGCTCCTACTGAGGGACTGATGGTTCTACCCTGAACCCAGCCAAATATCAGGACCTGACTGCCTAATCCTCTGCCTGCCAAATGATCTTTAAAAACCTTATCTCCCAAATTCTCAGGGAGGCAGCTTTGAGTAATTCCTCTCATCTCCTTGCTTAGTGCAATGTGGAATGAATTCTTTCTTTGCTATAAACCCTGCCATCTCTGGGTATTGGCTTTCTGTTGTGCAGTGGGCAGATAAACCTAGTTAGAAACTAATTTTTGGTTTATGTAAGGCTTCAGCCAAAAATATATCTCTAATATAATAAGGCTTTGTTAATATGTGTTCAATACCAATCTATTGCCATAAGGCTCCATGCTTCCCTCAGGAACTTCTGCCCAGCTACCAACAAAAGAACTAGCCTTGACTGACATCACTAGAAGTGGTGAAATAAAGAATTCCAAAACTTCAGAATCACCTTTTTATGGAGCTCTAGTATCTAATTAAAAACTTACAACTGCCAGAAGAATGGTTAACAAATAAAAACACTTTAACACTGGCAAAAGAATAAACAAATACATTAATTAAACATAATAGAAAGGCCAGAAATTGATCCACAAAAATATTATTAATCTTTGACATAGGAGTATAAGTAATTCCATGGAGAAAATGTAGTCTTATTGACAAATGATGCTGGGAAAATTAGACACGCACATAAAAAAAACAAAACTATATATCACAAAAATTACCTCAAAATATATCATAGATCTGAAAATATAACAAAAATCTATAAAATTTCCAGATAATTACAGGAGAAAATTTAGGGGTCTTTGGGTTTTGTGATGTATTTTAGATAGAGTACTCAAAGCACAATCTATGAAAAATAAGTTGATGAATTGGATTTTATTAAAGGCTTCTGTTCTGTGAATGACTAAGAGAATGAAAAGGCAAGCCATGTACAAAAGACATGTACAAATTATTTACAAAACACATTTCTGATTAAAGGCTTATATCCAAATTACTTAAAGAATGTTTGAAACTCAACAATAAGAAAACCAACAATCCAATTAAAAATGGCCAAAATATCTGAAGATACTTCATTAAAGAAGATATACAGACAGCAAATAACCATAAGAGAAGGTACTTAACATCATATGTCATTGAGGGTTGCAAATAAAAACGACAGCGAGATACAACTGCATATCTATCAGAATCTCATTGCTGGTAGGAAAGCAAAATGATACAACTACTTTGAAAGATATGTACAAGGTCCTTATAAAGCTAAACATTGTCTTGACATATCATCCAGTCATTCACACTCCTAGGTTTTTAAATAAATAAGTTGAAAACTTGTGTTTACAAAAAGCTTTGTAATTGCCCCAAACTGAAAGCATCCAATGTGTCACTCAATAGTTCAATGAATGAAAAAAAACAGTGGTACATCTTATTCACCATGTCACTTAAAATGGTTCAATGGATTTTTTTAAAAAGTGGTACATCTATTAAACAATAAAAAGACATGAGCCATGAAAAGACCTGGAGGTAGTGTAAATACACACTGCTAATTGAAACAAGCCCTCTTAAAGGTGTACATACTTTATGAGTTCCAATAAATGTCATTCTGGAAAAGGAAAAAATAAAAGAAGCAAAAAGACCATTGGTTGTGAGAGTGTAGTTGGAGATGTGGAGAGGATAAATTGCTGAGAGTTTTAGGGAGGTCAAAGTATTTTGTAATAGTGGATACATATCATTATGCATTTGTCAAAAGTCATAGAACTTTACAATAGAGAGAGTGAACTTCATGTAAACTATGGTCTTTAGTTAATAATAATGTATCAATATTAGTTTGTCAATTGTAACAAGTGTACAACATTAATGCAAGATTTTGAATAGGGAAGAGTGTTATATGGAAACATTTTGTATTACCTGATCAATTTTTCTGTAAACCTAAAAATGCTTTTACAATAAAGTTGAATTGATTAAAAATAATTAAATGCAAAATAAGGCAATAATGGGGAAACTAAGGAAAAATAATCTTTACAATAAAAAAACAAAGCAAAATGGAAGATATAAGTGATTATTTATTAGTAACTATTTTAAAAGTAAATTTTTTAAATTCTCTAAACACAGATTAGAAGATTTAATAGAAATAATAATTCAGTAATAGGCTGTCAAAACAACTAATTTGTCAAAAACACAATTAAGTTGAACGTTAAATAATAAATACTGATGAGCCATGCAAATAGTAACAGAAAGATAGCTATAATGACCAATCTAATTTTAAACAAAATAGAATTTAAGTAAAATGCTATGGTAAAAGTCAATAAGAGACCTTAAATTCTCACTAAAGGGTCAATCTAGCAAAAAGACATAACAATTATGGACACACATGCACCTAACAACAGAGCCCCAAAGGTTACAAAATTGAAGGGGAAAATAAATGTTTTTAAAATAATAATTAGAAATATCAACACCTTAATTTCAGTAATGCATAAAATAATTTAAAAGGTTATGCATAATAAACTAGAGGATATGAACAAGACTATAAACAAACTAGAACTAACATACTTATACAGAACAATCTACCTGCAACAGCAGGATATATATTTTTCTCAACTACACATGAAACATTTTTCAAGATTGCCATATATATCTCAATGCATTGAAATATTTAAAGCCAAACATGAAACATTTTTCAAGATTGCCATATATGTCTCAATACATCGAAATATTTAAAGCCAAAAATTTAAAACCATTTAAAGCCATTCCATATCTTTTTAACAATATAGAATAAACCTAGAAACCAATGCATAAGGAAACCAGCAAAATTTGCAAGTACATAGAAATTAAACAATAACGTCTGACAAGCAATGGGAATTTTTTCTTCTTCAGAGAAGAAATTATCAGGAAATCAGAAAACATTTTATTATGTGACAAATAATGTAAAATTGGTACAAAATACAATGTACCAAAATTTAGGGGAAAGCATAAGTAGAAGAAAATTTATAGTTATAATTGCTTATGTTAAAAATGAAGAAAGACACCAAATCAGTAAAGTTTTTTTATTCCTGAAAGAAGGAGAAAACGAAAGCAAACTAAGCTCAAAGCTAGTCAAAGAAAGAGTAAGTAAACAAAGTAAAGCAGATATAAGAAAAGAGGATAATAGAGGATGTTACAGCAATTCAAGGAAATCAGGTTTTTTAAATGCAGAACAACAAAATTCACAAATCTTAAATTAGACTAAGAAAAAAGAGAATACTTAAATCACTAAAATTAGAAAAGAAAATGAGAACATTACTACTGATGTAACAGAAATAAAAACTTATATAACAAAACACTATAGCAGGTGTATATTAAAAATAAATAAATAAATAGAAAATTATAAAACATCCAAACTACTATAGCTAACTCCAGAAAATCTGAATTGATTTGTATAATAATAAGTCAGAGAATGAACCGGTAATCAAAAACCTTCCAAGAAAGATAAGCCAAAGACTAGATGTCTTGATTGCTAAATATTACCAAATTCTTAAAGAAGAATTAACACAACCCCTTAACCAATTATTTTTTTACAGGGTAGCATGGTAGTGACAATAAAACAGACACAAAGATCAATGGAACACAGTAGGGAACCTAGATGTATTTATAAATCCACACACAGACAACTCATTTTCTTTCTTTTTTTTTTTTTTTTTTGAGACAGAGCCTCAAGCTGTCACCCTGGATAGAGTGCTGTGGCATCACAGCTCACAGCAACCTCCGATTCCTGGGCTCAAACGAGTCTCTTGCCTCTGCCTCCCAAGTAGCCGGGACTATAGGTGCCCGCCACAACACCCAGCCATTTTTTGGTTGCAGCCATCATTGTTGTTTGACAGGCCCGGGCTGGATTCGAACCCGCCAGCTCAGGTGTACGTGGCTGGCGCCTTAGCCCGCTGAGCCACAGGCGTCGAGCCCAGACAACTCATTTTCAATAAAAGTATCAAGGACATAAAATGGAGAAAGGAAAGTCTCTTTAATAAAAAGAATTGGAAAACTGGATAACTGTATGCATAAGAAAAATATTAGACCCTTATATCACAACATATACAAAAATAAACTAAAAAGGACTTAAATATAAGACCAAAACTGTAAAACTAATAGAATAAAACATAGGCAAGAAGTTTTTGGATAAACCCTCAAATGCAAAGGCAAAAATAATAACAAAAAAAAAAATGGGTAAATAGAATTATATAAAATTAAAAAGCTTCTGCACAATAGAGGAAATCATCCATGAAATGAGCAGATAATCTACAGGATGAGAGAATATATTTGAAAACTATATATTTGATAAGAGATTAATATCCAAATTATAATAGGAACTCAAACAACTCAACAGCAAAACAATCTGATTAATAAATGGACAAAAGACCTGAATAGATGTTTCTCAAAAGAAGACATACAAATGGCCAACAGATATATGAAAAAATGCCAAACATCACTAATCACCAGGTAAACATAAATCAAAACTGCAGTAGACATCATCTCATTCCAGTTTAAAATGGCTGCTATGAAAAGGATAAATGCTGGTGACGATGTGGAGAAAACACATTGCTGATGGGAATGTAAATTAGTACAGCCATGATGGAAAACAATATGGAAGTTTCTCAAAAAATTAAAACAATAGCTAAGATTCAGCTAGCCCACAACTGAGAATATATACAAAGGAATCAAACAGATATTTGGACTACTAGAGTGAAGGTGTAGAAATCAGCATAAATTGTCCATAACAGATAAATGGATAAAGAAAATGTGATGTATAAACACGATGGAACACCACTGGTCCCTAAAAAAGAATGAATTTCTGCCATTTGCAGCTACATAGAAAGGCCTTGAAATAAGCCAGGCACAGAAAGACAGGCCCATGTGATCTCACTTATGTAGAATCTAAAACATTGTTCTCACAGCAGTAGAAAGTAGTATAATAGTTACAAGAGGATAAGAAGGTAGGGGAGACAGGGATGAGTGAAGATAAGTCAGTGGGTAGAAAGCTAAAGTAGGAGATAGGAAGAGAGATCTCGGGTCTTCTAGGGCATAGTGGAGTGAGCAGAATTAACAATAACAAACTATGTACTTCAAAATAGCGCAAGGAGAGGTTTTTAAATGTTCTCATCACAAAGTAATAATAAATGTTTTAAGGACATGGATATACTAATTTCCTTGATTTGATCATTATACAACATACACCACGTTGTACCCCATGATTATCTGTAATTATTATGTGTTGATCATAAACTTAAAAAATGAAATACCTAGGACAAAATCTTTATGTAGAAAAAAAATCAGTTGTATACTTATACACTAGTTATGAAGAATCAAAAAGCAAATTTTAAAAAATTCATTTACAATAGCATCACAAGGACAAAGTAATTTGGAATACATTTAACAAAAATATAAAAGGTTTATAACTGTAAAATTGCATTTTATAGTTAAAAATATAAAGAAGACAAATGGCATATCAGAGCACATTCACAGATCGGAAAACTTGGTATTGTTAAGATGGCAATACTCTCTACAGGTTTAATGAAGTCCCCATCAAAATCTAATTGGCCTTTTATCCCCCTTTTTTGTTAGAAATGGAAAATCTGGTTCTAAAATTCATATGGTTTTGCAAAGACCCTCCAATGAACACAAAAAAATGAAAAAGGACAATATTAGTTTACTCATAGTTCCCAATTTCAAATCCTGCTACACAGCCATTGTCATCAAACAATGTGGTGCTATCATAAGATGAACATATAAATCAATGTTTCCAGAAATAATCCCATATATATAAGAATAGTTGATTTTTTTTTGAAACAGAGTCTCACTATGTTGCCCTCTATAGAGTACTGTGATGTCACAGCTCACAGCAATCTCAAACTCTTGGGCTCAAGCGATTCTCTTGCCTCAGCCTCCCTAGCAGCTGGGAGTACAGGCAGCCACCACAACACCCGGCTATTTATTTTCTCTTGGTTAGCAGGCCCAGGCCAGTTCAAACCCACCAGCCCGGGTGCACAAGACCAGCACCCTAACCACTGAGCAAAGGCTCACAGCCAGATCAGTTGATTTTTTAACAAGGATATCAACACCATACAATAGAGGAAAAGATATCTCTTTGGCAAATGGTTCTGGCACAACCAGATATCTGCATGCAAAAAAAATGGCTCCTTGGATGGCTCCTGTGGCTCAAAGGAGTAAGGCGCCGGCCCCATATACCGGAGGTGGTGAGCTCAAACCCAGCCCCAGCCAAAAACTGCAAAAAAAAAATTGGCTCCTATATTGCACCATGCAAATTAATTATCTTCAAATAGACCAAATACCTACAAATAAGAGGAAAGAGTATAACACTATTAGAAGAAAACCTAAGTATAAATCTCAAAATGGTAAATTTTGTTTTGTCTGCTTCATTGTAATAATTTAATAAAGAAGTAGCATTCAGAAGACACTGGATTTTTTCAGTGAAAAAACACATTTGGAAATTGGATGTACACCCTCATCATTCCTTTCTTTCTTTCTACACTACTGTGTCACCCTTTGCCATGCACAGGTTGGAATGCTTTCAGTCATGACAAGTATATTTTGATCCTCGCCCTTGTTCTGTAATTTTTTTTTCAAATGTCTAGCTTGGACATAGAATGACATAGATTATTTTACAATCGACCGTAAATGATGATCACCTGAGTTTTGTCACTGAGCTAAACATTCCAGAGTTTGGCTCTGACCATCATATCAGAGCTATTTCATGAAAATATTTTATCTTTGGGTAGGCAACAAGAGAGGTGAATGAAAGTTGGTAGAGCTTAAATTATAGAGAGCTTTAGAAGAAAGGAAAATGTAAAAATAGCAAGGTCAGTCAAAAAAGCACAGTAAATGCCATTGAGATACTTCCTGATGGCAATAAAGAAAAATGAAGACAATGGAAGAGGCTGTTATAGTAATATATATACGTGTGAGATGAGTATGTGAATGAAGCCTGAGGCCACTGGTTTTGACTTCAGAATGAGATCTGTATTATATGGCCTTTGAAATGGAAAACCTTTAAGGTTCTTTCTAAACCTGAAAATCAGTTTTACGTGGAGAATATCAGAAAATACATTTATTTCATATGTATACATGTGTATGTGTGTGTATTTGTAGGTGTGTGTGTATTGTGACCTGATACTGGGAAAACATAAGGATGGCTAGAGCAAGACAATGAACCAAAAATAACTAGCTATTGGTGGAATAAATTATATTAGTTGATTTTTAAATTACCTTATGTTTTTACATTGTTGAGATATCAGAAAACCACCTAAAGAAATTAGAAAACCAAGTGACTATTATGAACTTGCTGACGATGTTAGCCAATATTTCTGTGGATAAAGGCTGAGAAAATACCATGTCTATATAATTATAAAAGTTAACACATACATTCCTCAAGTATATCATTTAGAAAAACAAGATAGTCTTTCCAAAAAATGATCTTCTGAAAACTTAACACCAAAAATGGACATTACGGTGGTTAGGGGAAGCAGAGCTAGGGTGCAAGATGATTCCTGAGACATGAAAATAAGTAAGAGAACAGTGAAACGGCACAGTTAATGCTCTCCAAAGAATTAGAAAAATAGGAATGAGCTGTGTAAATAATCTCTGGAGTAAAACACGTAGAAAGCAAGTAGGCATGAAATTAATAATTATTTTTAAATGCTCAGATATTGAATTCATTTTAAAACCCGGTTTTAATAAGAAAAGTAGACAAGAGCATTTTGCACACTAAGGTAGTAATGGAAAATTTGTAAAATACCTATTAATAAAACATAGCAAAGTGAATATTTTTTAAAATGAGCATTAAAAACCATTAGGTCTAGATAAAATTATTCTAATATGATGAGAAAATTATCTTATGAATTTGACAAAGAGAATTTATTTTGAAATAGCAAAGTAAGGTAGAACAAGGAATGCAATTAGGAAAAGTACAGGCAGTTCAGTTCCTTCGTCAAAGGTACCGGGCTATTCTGCAAATTATTCCTAGTCACATTACTAGAAGAAAGATTTTGAAGTAAACCGAAATACTAAAATTGAAAAAGATATGGATCACCATGCAGTGAGTGGGATTTATGAGTTAGAGTAGGAATTGATCAATTATACTGACAAGTCCTCTCACTCCTATCCAGCCGTTCTTCTAGATTTTTGTATAAAACCTCCATTTTCAATACTCAGTGCCCTCACATCCCATTGAGATGCTTCTAGGATGGAGCTTTATGAATAAGAATACGCAGACTCCAGAGCAGCCAAAGACATTGTTTTATTCTTTTCAAGTCCCGTGTTCCAAACCCTCTGATTTTTTTTTGTTACTATTAGAATAAAACTTGAAGACCCTATTATGACCTCGTTGAAGCTACTTTTTTAGCATTTTCTCTTTTTTTAAACCTTCCCTCCCTAGACATCACACATTTCAATCCAGCTATGTGGTCTCCTTGCTGGTCTTTAAAGATGCTACGTACATTCCTTAGTATACTCAGGGTTGCTATTTCTTCTGCCTGATGCACCCTTCTCCCATATATTCTCATTAACAATTCAGTTTATTCATGTCTTTGATCTAAAATCATGTCTTAGAGAGACTTTCTCTGACCATGTGATCTAAAATAGCACTCTAACTTCACATGCTTTATACTTTTCCTTAACGCTAACTTACATTCATATCTATTTATTTGTCCATTTTCTGTTTCCATTTTATTGTCTGTCTTCTCTTCTAGGGTATATGTTTCATGAAGTTGGTGCCTCTATTTGTCCTAAGGTTGTATTAAGGTTGTATTCTTGTGTTTGGAGAGAGGTGTGTTTTCATTCAAGTATGTGTTGAATGGAATGAATGAATAAAGAATAGATGATTACAGACAGCTGAAGGTCCTTTTTGACTTGGTTCAAGAAATTCTAAAAGTCTCTGTAAGAAAGTCCTTCTTTCCTGATAATTTAGACCACATTTCGCTTTCAGTGTCATTTGAATCAAGACTCAATGACAAAATATTTATGTTTTTCTGACATTTTCTTTTTTATATTATGAAAGTCCTCCCTAGGTGGATGATGGAGGTGAGGATATATACCACACATCTATTAGGTCTGAGGAGCAAAGCAAATAGCAATTGTGAATGGTGGAAATTTGAAAGAAATGTAGAGTCAGTAACTAAGAATATGTGATATTGTGGAGAACTTTCAGATTCTGAGTTTCTCTGTATTGTCTACAAACCTGAACCGTCATTATCTCTGAACAATATGGAATGCCCCCAGAATATTGGACCTAATGAATGCACG
The DNA here is from genome assembly GCA_963574655.1 of Perodicticus potto. NCBI lineage: Eukaryota > Metazoa > Chordata > Mammalia > Primates > Lorisidae > Perodicticus > Perodicticus potto. The sequence continues at coordinate 19,518 of CAUYRH010088728.1, forward strand.
CTGTATGCAGACACTGCACACAGCCAGGCTCATGCCTTTCATATCACGGTGTAGCTTTTCCACTGAGTTGAGCTGTATCAAGGATACTCCTCTTGGACAGCCTTACCTGCTGGCAGTTAACATGTTAGATATTATGGGTCTATGTCTCATGAATGTGACCTTCACTCATATTTCTCTAGTGCTATCTTTTTACTTGCCCTGCTTCCTTCCTGGTATTTCCAATCTATTTCTTTAAAACCTTTACCTCTGTTGACTATGATGTATTTGTACCTTAGATGAAAGGAAAAGCCTGGGAGGAGTTATAAAGAAAGGGATATAATTCCTCTGGTTGGAATAAGGCCAGGAAATTAAGCAATTTTTATGAAGAAAGTTCAGAATGTATTTTACAATGGTTTTACTTCACTGTCCCTGACAGAGCCACCAGAATATCTTTCTTGAATTTTTACCACAAGAGCCTTGGGAAGTTCCTGAAGATAAGGACCACAAAATGAAGAAGGCTATCATACCTGCAGCCCCCCTAAACTTTCTCATTCTCCGTCTGGTCCATAGTTGGCTGTTAGAAAATTTTCGAAATTATCATATACGTATGCCTACTATGGCATACATACATGATATGGCTTCTTGACTTCATCTGTAAGAAAGTAGAGCTCAATTAGCCTCTTTGTGTCTCCATTGGTCAGGTTGATAATTAAACTTTTGACGTCAGTTCTCTGATCAGTCCAGGGAAAGCTATTGACTTTCAATTTCTCAAATTTTCCTTGTTGTAAAGACTGAATTAATAACTTTTAAGCCCTCTACCTGAGGGCACCAAAACTGGACGTCCACTTCCATTGTTTTTCATTAACAATTAATTTCTAAATTTTAAGTGATTAGTCATATTAGTTTGGAATTAGCAGCACATCCTCAGTTGACCACCTCCTTACACTGACCACCTTTGTTCACCTAATTTTTGTAGATTGGACGTGCACCACATGTACATATAGGAACCATAGGCCTACCTTATGTTGACCAACATAGGCCTTCCTTATGTTGACCACCTTTGTATATTGACTAGTTTGTTACGGGTCAATGTACAGAGGTTATTCTATACATGAAATATGTAAAGAAAAATTACACAGATGAGTTGGCAGTCCAGAAATTGAATGCAATATTTTAGCATACCCTTTTTGTAAATTAAAGACAAAAGATAACATTTCTAAGTACACAACAGTTTTTAAAACATTAAAAAAAAAAGATTTTTCTAAGAAACATGAACAGAACCTTAGGCTTGACTGAATAAGCATACATTATTTTAAATCACATATAAAGCAATTAAAATAATTGAAAACAAATTCGGTTTACTGTTTGGAGATTGCATTCAGCAGTGCAATATTTTTTTCATTGAAGTGTGCAAAATAAGAGTACATGGTTTGAGTGTGACTGTTCAACAATGTAGGGGACATTTTCTGTATTTGGGACTGTTCCATTGAAACTATGAGGTGAAATCAGGAAACAGAGCCACTATTAGATAAACAATATGCTCACTACATGATTACATAGTTTCCAGATCCATCCATATTAGCATGTAGTGAGCTTCACTACCTCATTCTTCTTTATTATGGATTATTACTACACTGTAAGCTATTCATCAATTGGTAAGACATTTGAGTTGCTTCCACTTTTTAACTATTATGAACAAGGCTGTTGTGAACACTTAGCATACACATTCTCTTGCACACATATGTCTTCATTTCTTTTGGGTACATACACCTGGGAGTGGAATTGCCAAATCATAGTGTAATTCCATGTACAGTAAGGACTTCCAGACTGTTTCCTAAAGTGGTTGCCTGCATCTACTCCCACCAGCAGTGAATGAAGTTTCTAGTGTGTCCATATTGTCTCCTTTTGATCGTAGCATTCCTCATGAATACGAGAAGGTATCTTCTGTTGTTGATTTTCATTTCCCAATAACTAATGATGCTGACCATCATTTGTGTGCATACTAACCATGTGTCTGCCTTCTTTGCATATTTAAATCCTTTCCCCCACTTTAAACAGATATTTGTGTTTTTATTTTTTAATTGTCTGTTTTCCTAATACAGATCCCTTATCAGATATGTGATTTACAATTATTTTCTTTGTCTCTTCTTTCTATCATATTTCTGGTATCCTTTGAAGCACAATAATTTTAAATTTTGATGTAATTTAGTTTATCTCATTTTTTATTTTGTTGCTTGTGATTTTGATGTTATATGTTAAAGAAACCAATGACGATAGGTCATGAAGATCTACTCCTATGTTTTTCTCCAAGAGCTCTATAGATTTAGTTCTTATAATTATGTTTCTGATCCATTTTGACTTAATTCCTGTATATGGTTTGGTTACATAGCAAGTGTACACTTTCAGACTTGTGATTATCCAGTTGTTCTAGAAACATTTACTGAAAAGACTATTTTTAACCCAGTGATTTGCCTGAACACCTTTGTCAAAAGTCAATTAACTATAAATATATACATTTATTCTGAATTAATTCAATTCTGTTTCATTGATTTATATGTCAATCTATGCTATTGATCTGTATGTCAATCCTTGTGCTAAATCCCATACCTTTTAAACTTTGATACATTCTGTGGTCTATTTTTAGAAAACTCATTCCATTAGTCTACTAAATCACACTTATTTATTTAGTTTTGTGCGTACATATTTTATTATCTCAAAGAGTAGTACTTAAAAATCATTTTGCCAAATCGTAATTTTTTACTCTTTGAATTTCTGTAAACATTTCTATAAATAAATTGGAAAAGAATAGAATATTTTTATAGTGAACATGCCATTCATGCTGCGTATTTTTTATTATAGTGTTGTCTTCAATTGCTTTGTTTCTCCTTTGAATTTTCTTACCACTCTTTAAGCAGGAATATATTCACCTATCACTAAAATGCTTCAACATAGATTTGCTGTTTCTTTGAGAGCAAATATCTAACAAGTTATTTAATTTTTTGTCCTATTTTACTGATCTCATAATTAATTTTATAGTTTCCCACCCCCTTTATTGTGTTCTAGTTTTTAACTTTGTATTTTCATCCTCATACAGTTTAGACTTAGTCTCCAGGGAAATTGTGCTTTAAATCTTGAAGTTTTAATGAGAATGTACAGTCATGACCCCCACTCCCCAATACACATTCTCCCTTCCAATTAAACATTGCAGACATTGCAAAAAAAAATGAATCCTTCAACCTCACCATGTCAAGAGAGGACTTGTCCTCTTTCTTTATAGCATCACACAAATATTTTTCTGATAAGTGTATCTGCTAGAACATTCATCTCATAGGGATCAAAAGCTCTTAATACAGGGGATCCTTTGGTCACAGGGAGAGGGTAAGAAGTATCAAAAGCGGCACACTTCTCAAGTAATGAGTGGTTAATTGATATGAAAGAAGTCCTTGCACACCTCCCCTTGGCTCTTGCCTCCATAACCTTCTAGGTCACTCCCCTCTCAAAGCTCTAATTTTCATAATCCTCTTTACATACTGTTCTGTTTTCTATCTGTCATCCTTCACCAGTTCCTAAACCTTCTTAGCTGCACATTCTGCTGCTCTACCTTAATCATCAGTAAAATCTTTAATAACCTTCAGTTTGTCTCTGTGTGTTTGCTTCCCTTCCTACTCGTACCAAAACCTGGCTGTCGTCTGTGGACACTGATGTAGCCCCTACTCTCCTTTTGGGGTGACTTGAGCAGCTGATTTTTTCCCTCATATCTCTGGACCTGGATGTGGGGCCCTCTTTTCTACACTTCCATATCACTTTCCCTCCCTTCTCACTAACGACCCACCTCACCCTGATTTAAATCTCATGCCCTCCAACTCTACCATCCTTATTTTAAAATTGTGCTTTCTGACTTACTAACATTCTTTGTGACATCTCTCTTGTCTTCATTCCTAGTGATTTTTATTTAGATTTTCATATCTTGGTGTTATTCATATAGGCTTACTGGGGTCCTTTACAAGGGGCAAGTTGCACCCAGAAATGTTTGGCCGTGTTGGAAACATTTTAAGTTGTCTCATCTTGGGGATGAGAAGGGCAGAGTATGGTGCTATTAACATCTAGTGAGGTAGAAGTCGGATATTCTTTTTTTTTTTTTTTTTTTTTTTCTTTTTTATTAAATCATATCTGTGTACAATAATTCAGTCATGGGGTACAGTGTACGGGCTTCAGATACAATCAGAGATATTTTCATCAACCTGATTGTGATAGCATTCAAGAGAC
>CAUYRH010088737.1:0-70957 GCA_963574655.1 Perodicticus potto
GTTCTCACAAAGTAATGAGAAAGTCTCTTGAATGTTATCACAATCAGGTTGATGAAAATATCTTTGATTGTATCTGAAGCCCGTACACTGTACCCCATGACTGAATTATTGTACACAGATATGATTTAATAAAAAAGAAAAATTAAAAAAAAAAAGAAAGAAAAGATACTCTGGATGCTTTTAATCCATTCACATTTATTGAGGCTGGTTTTAGAGCCTGACATAATGAAAGTACCATGTACAATAAAGGAATACATATTTTGCGGTTGTTGGGTATAGAGTTCTATAAATGCCAGTTAGGTTATGATAGTTGATAGATCTGCTCACATTGTCTATGTCATTACTGGTTCCTTTGTCTGACTGATCTATTGATTAATGAGATGGGGGGTATTAAATCTCCAAATATGATTTTGGAATTTTCTTTTTTTACCTTTAATTCTCTCAGTTTTTTCCCATGTATTTGGAGGCTCTTTTATTAGGCATATGAACATTTATAACGATTATAGTTTCCTGATAAATTGATCCTTTTTCATTATAAAATTACTCCTATTTTAGCTCTAATGATACTCTTTGTCTTGGAGTCTATTTATCTACACTAATATAGTATAGTCACTCCAGCATTATTATGCATACTGTTTGTATACCTTTATGGGTCTTTATATTTAAAGTGTAGCTAATACACAATTGGGTCTTGCTTTTTTTTTTTTTTAAATTGAGATACAGTCTCACTTTGTTGTCCTGAGTAAAGTACCGTGGTGTCATTATAGCTCACAGAAATCTCAGTCTTCTTGGTTTAAGTGATCCTCTTGCCTCAGCCTCCCAACTAGCTGGGACTATAGTCAACTGGAACAACACCTGGCTAGTTTTTCTATTTTTAACAGAGATTGGGGAAAGGCAGGGATCTCCCTCTTGCTCAGGCTGGTTTTGATCTCCTGAGTTCAAGCAATCCATTATCTGCCTATGCTTCCTAGAGTGTTAGATTACAGGCATAAGCCATCATGCCCAGCCTGGGTCTTGCCTTTTTAAAATCTGTTTTGATATTCCCTGTTTCCAATATTGTCTTAGAGATCTTTCTGTGATGAAATGTTCTATATTTGCACTATCCAACTTGATAACCACTATCCACATGTGGCTATTGAGTACATGAAATATGACTAGTGCAAATGAAGAACTGCATTTTGAAATCGTATATAAATTTAATTAATTTAAATTCAAAAAGCCACGTGTAGCAGTGACAGCCATATTAAATGGTATAGGTTTAATTTATTAACATTTCATGTAATTGTTGATATGGTTTGATATAGGTGGGGTATCGTAAGAAATATATATTTGACCTTTGCCCCTGGTTTCTAGCACAAAAGTCCTAAAACTCTTGAATTTTCTGAATGGTAAGTGCTAATGAGATGGCCCGAGGAGAAGAAGGTGGCCTAGATAGCTTTGGAATGTACGCTGGTCACCAGAAAAAAACAATCATTTAAATAGAGGGCAAAAAATTCCAACTCCTCTAATGCCCTCCCTTCCACCTTGAGAGAGGGGAGAGGGGCTGGAGAGTGAGTTTAGTTACTAATGTCCAATGATTAATCAATCATCCCTGGAAATGTAATTTTGGTTAAAAATATTCCCCAACAGGAGAGCTCAGAGAGCTTCCAGTTAGTGAACATACCAATGTTTTGGGAGAGTGGTTTTTTGAGAGAGCCTCCAACCCCCACCCCAGCACACCCCACCCCTACCTCGTCCTGTATATCTTTTCTGTTTGGATGGTCTTCTGTTGTATCCTTTGTAATAAACCAGAAATGGTTCATAAAGTACTTTTCTGAGCTCTTGCATCATTTTAACAAATTACCAACCCTGGGTGGGGAAAATTGGAGAACTAGTTGTTGGAAAATCCCCCACACTAGATCTATTATTTTGGCTATTTTCTGTTTTGTATCCCTCTTGAGTAATTTCTATTGATCTATCTGCAAGTCTCTGACACTTTGTTTTGCTCTATGAGCTCTAACTCCATTGCAAACTCCACTCCTCTCCTCCATTATTTGGAGCATATTACTCATTGTTCAACAGTTAGGTCAGTGGTTTTCAACCCTTTAAAGACTTTCCTGAATCCCATAAGTGGATATGACCATTTTCTTCCTTGTTGGCCCTTACTATAGCCTACACACTTATTTCTCCTGGTACCTCTAACTTCATTATTAGATTATAGCTCAGTCACTTTCTCCTAATTGTTTATGCCTTATTCATCTTAGATCTATCCTCATAAGGCTCTGATCTGTTTTCTTAATACAATGATTGATTCTTTTCTCAGAATCATTTTCTAAAATCTCATGATGAGGTCCATTAGAGGTAAAACCAGTCCCTAAAATATAACTTCTCTGCATGAACTGGACAGATGTTAATAATTCTATTCTCCCAACTTATTTAACTGAAAAAAGTTATGGAAGTAGCCCCTCTCAGAAAAATCCCTAACAACAGCACATCTTTTGTCAAGACAATGCCCTGTTGCTATTAGATTGAATTGAAATCCACATCAATGGAAATAATTTAATCAACTAAATGGCTGGACTCCAGAAAGAAGAGTCTATAGGGCTTCCTCAGAGGTTACAAAATTGGCAGCAAAATACTTGGTGTTCACTAGGGAAACAAAACAACCTGTCTATGTTCCCTACACATACTCCTAGGACAAATTTCCAGCCCATCTGAGTCTACAGCAGGATGTAGTAGGAAAAATAAAAGCTCTGGAGTAAAACAAAACTGAGTTTGAATCCTAGTCTGTTTACTAGTTGTGTAACCTTGGACATGTTATTTGGTCTCTCTGCCTTTATCTATAAAATATCTATAATGGTGATACAGGACAGGTGGCGCCCCACCCAGCCTGGTGGAACGGAGGGGAGGACCTGCTGCCCCCACCCTGGCTGCGGCAGCCACTGGCAGGGTAACCAGTGGGCTGGGGGGCACACACAGGAGGCTCCAGTAGCCAGAGGTTTCAGACAACTGCTGGGGAGACACCAGCACCTTAGTGTCTCCCTCCCCTTGCACTTGTAGCTGAATAGGGGACCCTCATTTCCTAGGCCTGCTCAATTTCATGTAGGTTTCCTAGGCCTGGGAACCAAAGGGATGGATTCATTTTTTAGCGAGTATCTGATAAATGTACTACATTGGACCTGTTCAGGCAAAAGCAACTACAGAGTCCTGGCTAAATATTAACTACACAGGACCCATGCATGCTAAATGTAACTACAGAGGACCCACCCAACCAGATACACATATATATACCCCTGGACAAAGAGCCCAAGGGAGCTTCCCCACCCCTACCCCACCCCTAACCCCCACCTGGGGAAATGGGTTGTTTTTCTTGGCCAGGAACTTTGGTGGTTTTGTATTCTTTTCTATAAAATAAATCCTGTCCTACCACTGATCTGTGGTCAGCGGATTCATTCTTCCAGTCACCCACACCAAGAACCTACTGAAGATGAAATTCTGATAACAATGGTACTTAACTTGTGCCATTCTAACAAGTATTTAGAAGTATGCATTTAAAGAACCTAGCAAATTAAGTTTATATTGAACAAATAGAAACCATATTCTTATTTCTATAAGCATCATCATCATTATCATTTGTAGTAAATATGTAGTAAGATTATTGGAAACAATTTAGGGAGTATATGAAGGCTTATTGGTAATTACCCCTTATATGCAACATATTCTGTTTTTCCTAAATTCATCTTTCTAAAGTTGTATTCATTCAAGGTATTCTTAGGGAATAAATAAACCTATGAGAAAGGAATTTTGGACTAAAAAAAATTATCCAGGACCACATCTCAACAATAGAAATTTAAAAAGCATGTGGCATGTGCCAAGCACTGTGACTATTGCTTTCCAGGCATTATCTAATTTAATTCTTACAGCAATCATTTAAGGTTGAGGCTATTTCAAATGAAGAAAACAAAACCTTTGAGCAGTTAAACAACTTGCCCAAGTTCATACATTAAAATGAAAAGCTGGGATTCAAAGCCAAGTCTCTGAAGGCTTCTCCCTTTAATTACCAATCAGTACTGTTCTCCAGATGGTGTAAACCCTCTGTTTTCCAGTCCTCCCACTAGTGCACTTGCAGGCCAGTCCAGTGTCTGCACCTGCTTAACAACAAAGCCAACATGAACCAGAAAAGAAAGGGCCTTGACTTCCAGAAACCACATCATTTTAAAGACGCCACAAATCAGCATCTAATAAAGCAGGAGGTAACCAATACTAGTAGGCACTTGCAATCCTGACACTTGGACTAGCTTTTCTTCCAAACACTTTGCTATGTTTTTCACTAACCCTCTCAAGGGCTCTCCGGATGATGCCTCAGACCTTGTTTACCAGTGGGAGAGAGCAAAGCAAGCTTCTATCCAAGCATCTCACCTACACAACAGTCAATTATTCTCAATTCAAAAAAGGAACAGATTCTCTGTTTCATCATCAGAATAATTTCTATTTTGTTGCTTCAGTTTAATGAGTGAGAAACTTCAGGCTTAAAGGCAACAGTGGATATTGAGATCTATCATAGAGACTATATTTTTAAACACATTTGTGGACAAGCCAACTCCTAATCTGAGGGGTTTTGAACTGAACTGAAACATTATCTCACCCACTAAAGGACTAAAATTTTTTGAAATTGGTTTTGTGATCCTTATTAAAAATAAGTGCAAATATCACTCCTAAAAGATATTCTATACCCATTGATATGGATTTACTGTGATTATTATAATCAAAGTAAACATGATTTTAATTGGGCTTTTGCTTGCTCAAGAAAGGAATATGGGGTTAATTCCTAAATTTTTGGAGCATGTCTATATCTAAGTGATATATAATGGAGTTTTAAGATTTAAGCTTTAGTGAACTCTTTTTTTTTTTCTTTGCATTTTTTAGCTAAGGCTGAGTTAGAACCCACCACCTCTGGCATATGGGGCCGGTGCCCCACTCCTTTGAACCACAGGCACCGCCCTAGTGAACTCTTTTTTAAGAAGCTAGTATTGTGACCAGGTGTGATGGCTCACGCCTATAATCCTAGCAGTCTGGGAGGCAGAGGCAGGTGGATAGATTGAGTTGGAAACAAGCCTGAGCAAAAGCAAGACCTCGACTCTATTGAAAATAGAAAATCTGAGGCACGAGGATCACGTGAGCCCAAGAGTTTGAGGATGCTGTGAGCTATGACACCAAGGCACTTTGCCCAGGGTGTCAGCTTGAGACTCTGCCCCCCCCCCAAAAAAGAAGAAGAAGCTATTATTGTGGTGATCATTTGCAATTAATCAGCTATTTTGAGAGCCACTAATTTCAACAGATTTCTGTCATCTCTTGCTATGAATCCAGTTGACCCTAAATTTCCAGTTAGCACAGAAAAAGCACTATGTGTACACATACATGTGTGTATGTGTATGTTTGGGTGCATGCATGCCTGTCTGTGTGTGTCTGTATGTGCATGCATGTGTATGTGTTCATGTACATGTACTTTTGCAAATTAACTGGATGAGAAAGAGAATTCCTGTTCCCTTAGACTCTGATTTTAGCTAAGTTTTTTCTAGTGGTTCACCTAACATAAAATAAGACATAGCACACACACAAAAAAGTCAATACAAAATTCACAGAATGTTCCAAAAACTAAAATGTACAGGTTCAGGACTCAATTTTCGCAGTTTCCAAAAGATCCTATAAAAATTATTTATAGATTACAGTATAAGGAGGAAAGGAACTAATCTATCTAATGCACACTCCTTGAAAAATAAAAACTGGCATGGCTATCAAATAAAGTATAAATCAATAGAATGCAATCATTTTACATCTTTTAAAGCTAGGAAGAACTAACTGTTACTGCCTTCATTAAGAAAGACAAGAGGACACTTGCCCTCTCCCTACAAAAAATAAATCAAGGGTAAGATCAGGTAAACCAGATCACCATGTACAGATGTATATTTTGTGTACTGCTTAAATATGCCTGACCAAAGAGGCAGGTGAGTCATGAAGTCTAAGTTCTATTTGCCTAGCTGGGTTCTATGGCTCTCTGATGTAGGCTCAGCCAAGTCAGAGAGATTACACTTGCACAGTGGGTACATTTTCCTAATTTATCTACCCAGAGGGACTACTTTTTCCAAGGCCCTGTGCTGGTTGGTTATGGCCTGCTGAAAAGACCATATTCTTCATGATGTTCATTTTCTTTGTTTAAATGTTAAGTGTGCTTGTGCTTAATTTTGTATGTGTCATTCATTCAGCAAGTATTTATTGAGTCTCAGGACTATGCTAGATACTGATAGAACCCAGAACAAAACATAGCCCCTGAACACAAGGAGATTTTGGTCTAGGGTCAATGAAGACAGCAATAAGATCACATTTGCAGTGAATTTTAGCCCTTTGTTGGACTCTGCTCCTAAAACTACTATGACTGTCAAAACTGAAGATGGCAAAATTAAGATCTGGTAGAATACAAGGGGGCTGCAGGATCGCATTATTTTCACAACAAATCAGATTCACTCACATTAAAGACCTGCTACAACAATAAACATTTCTCTTAATTAACTTAATTCAATTATTCAGAACACAATGCTGTATCTCTGAGATCTGGGGTATTGTGGTATTTCACCAATTACACCAATTCCTCAATTTGTGAACTCTACAATTAGTCTACCTAGGTCTAATGAAAATCTACCTTTTATTCGTATATGACCTAGGTCAGGTTCTGTACCTCAGTCCATTTGTTAAATATGGATTATAATAATACATTTGCCTTACAAAATTGTTACGAAGGTTAAATAAAATAAAGCAACTAACATTAATAAATATTCTATATTTTCTGCATAAGTTTTAAAGTTTGCAAATCTAATGTTATCGGCAAGTTTAAATTAAATAGCTTTGGGTTGTTTGGGGTGAGTTTTTGTTTTGCTTTTACACTTGTGTTCTCCTTTCATTTATTTTTACTTTTTAATAAATCTTGAAAAAAAATTATATTTACCTCATGATCCTCTCACCAATAGAAGAGGGCTGATTTTTCTGAACCTACAGAGTATAGAGTAACATTTTATAAATATTGGTTCTGAAGTCATATGGTCCTGAGTTCAAATTTGCCTCTGCATCTGACATCAGGGTTGATCTTACAGTTAATGTGCACATATAAGGTCATCTTTTCTTCTCTCCTGAAAAAGCTTTTTTTGAGCCAATAATGTTTCGGTTGTTGTTTTGTGGAGGAGACACCTGAAAAGAAACACCTCAGTAATAAGGGAATGGGGAAGGGATTGGTCTCTCATTAAAAAGCACGAGAGCATGTAACACATACATCACTGCTTGAGCCCTTAACATCATTTGGCAGCCTCCACACCTGTGCTGTAAATAGCCATGGGATCGCTTCTATAAGTAGCCCCGGGGGGAGTTAGTTGGGGCTCCTCCTGAGACTGAGCCACGGGAGAAGGCGTGAGGCGCCTGGTACCTCTGCCGGGCAGTCTCCAGACCTGTGGTGTAAATAGCCACGGGTTAGTTTAGTTAGTTAGTTGAGGCTCCTACTAAGACTGACAGCTGCACCTTTGAGGCGCTCCGGCATCTCTGACCTGACTGAGACAACGGGCTCCCCGGCCCTTATGCGGAGCTATACCCCGAGCTAGCTTGTACAGTGGTCCCGCATCCTGGCAGTTTCAAGGGGCGGGGCCAGCGACCTAGCAACCTGGCTCCGACAGTTTTGAGTTTAGAGTGGGTTTTTTTTGCCTTGTTTTGTTTTATTTTGCCATGCATAGTGTCTTAATATCTAGGAAACATAGCAATTTATGTAGTGGTACTCTATTTAAACTCCTTGAGTCACTGTTTCTTCATTTATAAACCTAGTTTACTTACAAACCTATTTTTTAAAGCTGATACAATACGAATAGATTACATAATACATATAAAGTTCCTGGCATATAGTAAATGATGTACACATGTTAGTCATTAATAATTTGTATCTCCATTTTGCACTGAGATGTTAAAATTTAAATAGGTCCCCTTTCTCTGCGGTAAAACCATAAGCCAGCCCCAGGAGGGTCTATGGTTAGAGGAGTCATTATCACTGTCTTTTTTAAGGGACATATAGTAGAATATAGATTTCAAAGTCTAGCATTTAAACTTGCTAAACTTTGGTGGGAGATTGCTATAGTGTGATGGCCATTGCGAAAAGATGAGTCTAGATTCCAAAGAGAATTCACAGATTAGTCCTCTGGAAATCATCTATGGAAATCACTTTTGGGGAAGTGACTTTTAGACTGAGACCTGGAGGATAAGCAAAAGTCGGCCAGGAGAAAATGATCTGCAAACAAGAGGCATTCTTAAGAGGTGCCAGGTCCTGAGGTGAGAAAGAGCTCTCTTTGTTAGAGGCTAACCACTGTTATTAATTAAGGTTTATTATAATTATAGAAGACATTGTACGTTGGACCATAGGTAATGAGTGCACTTCTTTCAAGCTTGGGGGCATCATTCCTAAATCACATATCTTTAGATTCTTAAAGAACTCAGAAGTTAAATTATACTCTTTCCAGGAAATCAAAGTCTGGAGATAAATAAAAGAGAAATATAAAATAGCTAAGACAATGGATGGTTATAATGTATCAAGCAAGTGAGATGAAGAGGATGTGGCATAGAGAAGTTAAATAACTCACTCAAAGCCATAGCTTTAGTAGGAGCACAGTCAAAATTCAAATCCAGATCTGTGGTCCTCTAGAGTCAAAGACCATTTCCACTGTACACCAATGGAATTTATGTGCATTCGTTCGCTTGTGAACTTACCTCCATAATAGCATTGGAACTGTTTACTTGTGTGTTATTTTATACACTAGTCAATAAACTCCTTGGGAATCATTTTATATTTGTGAGCGCATTTCCTGGCAGATGGATGAATCCAGCAAGATTAGATGGACAGAAGAGTATCTAAGAGATTATTTGAAGGGATTTTTTTCTGAGAGTCTAACCAATTACCTTTCACAAGTATTGTGATACACCCACATATATGTCTAAATCTAAGTAATCACTACATTTCAAAAACTCAGTAAGTAATTATAATTTTAAATCAAAAAATATAAAACTCTGAATGATTCCAAATAAAGCCATAAGTGGTAGAGCCAGGAATAGAAGTTCTCCATACATAGCTAGTACCCTGCATGCACAGTCCACGGCCAAGTCTATCTTTTTTTCGTAACATCGGGGCTCTGAGCATATTTGGTTGGCATGTATAAGAGGTATGACAGTCAAATTCATGAACTCATCCTAGAAAAAGTGCCACATACCTCGTTGCTGAATATCACTAAGGTCACCTTCAAAGTACTACCTTTAGGAAGCTGTGCCTTGATGTCAGTGCCTAGTCCACCAACGCAATTTTGGAACTCCTTTTCTGAAATGACCATGAAAGCTGTCGTCATATGGCATACAAAAACACACAACTACAATAATGAATGCCATTCAGCAAGACACAGCCAGATATCAACACAAACACAGCTGTGAGACACTGATATTCCAAGGTTATGAAATCTTACCAAGTGGTTTATACAGTCCTGCCAACCTAAGTGCATGGTGGCAAGCTTGCAAACTTAATTGTCAGCCCTCGTATGATGACAGCTCTGATGGTCACTCCAAGAAAAGAATTCTAAAAGTGCTCCAAAGAGTGTACTAGGCCCTGGCTTTGGTGCACAGTGTCCTAAGGGGAGTACTTTGAAGGTGACCATAGTGATATTCAGTAATAAGTTGCACAGCATTTTTCCTAGGATGAGTTTGTGAACTTAGTTGTCCGACCTTATATACTAAAAGTCTAACCAGTCAACAGTTTTGACTAGCCTCATTTATGCTTAGCCCTTTAAATGATAGAAAATAAATACAATTCTGAAAATAATATTTTCTGATGGACAAATGATTTTTAGCCTCATCCTTAGAGGAAGAGAAGAGCTAATGTTTTACCACACAAAGAATCTTCATTTACTGTCATCCAATGAGACAGAGATTCCAATGATGCTATTAAACATGAAATTAAATCTTGATTATAGGCAGGAATGATCTGAAAAATATCTAACCACTGTACATATAGGCACCCACTAGTCAGAATAGATGCCAGAGCCCACCAGAAGGATGCCTCAGTCTATCAGAATAGGTACAGTATAAATAACCAATCTGATGCACTTTGTAGGGCTCCTGATAGCAGGTCCTTGGAGATGAGGAGCAGAGAAAAATTGATAAGAGGAAAGAGGACCATAGGACTAAACTATAATGTGAGGCCTTTTTTTTTAGGAACAGGATTAAGTATAGTTTCTTGAATTTAACCACATAATCTGGATCAATCTTATAGTGAGTCACAAGGATTACTAAGGATATGAAGAATGAATCACCCTGCATATTGGGTGCTGATAATCTGAGTTTTGACTTAGAGGTCTTATCAAATGATGGGATTTGTCCAGAGGTACTTCAGGAGAAACTGAGCCTCTAAAGTAGGGACTACCTGGTTCAACTATGAGGAAAGGGAAAAAAAAACAAAGACTTCTGACCTTCAAATGAATATCCTGTTTTACAAAGGCCAGCTTCCTTTTTTTCTTTGCTTTTTTTTCTTTCTTTTCTGTCTGAATTAGCTAGAGTCTTTTGTGACTGTTGCTGTCTGTCTGTTGCTTACAATCAGAGGGCAACTGATAAATAAGATTCTTTACTTTGTTCCAGACACAACCCCCTTATTAATTCTGTAATCTCATTAGTTCTCTGAATAACCCACTGTTTATTCATCAGGTATTTGTGCAAAGGTTCATGTCATTTGTAGGGTTAGTTCTCAAGTATTTCAGTGCAAGATAATGAAGAAAGATTAGTAAGATTTAATTGCTAAATATAGGTAATTAATATAAATAATTTTTCCCCATGACTTTATAGTGAGAGAAGTCATTGTTGGTTATCGACCATCGTCAAATTCCAATGCTCTATCTCTCCACAGCCCCGTCCCTTAATGTTGTTCTCTCTTCCAGAAATGCCCTAATATCTCCACCTGTGGAAAGCATACTTATCCTTAAAGAACTAATTTAAATATCAGTTCAGCAAAGCATTCCCTATTTCCCAAGGTAGAAGTAATCATCTCACATCTGTGATTCCTGGCAACACTACTGGTGTTGGAACAAAGCCTTGAACTGCAGGTAATTGGGCTTTTGAAAGAATTCTTCCCAGGTTATCCAGGATTACAGCAAATATTAAGTTATATTTTATGACTCATTGGCATAAAGATGAATACATTAATATTCTATATTGGAACATTTACTTTTACCTGAAAGTTTGTTTTTTTCCTTCTAATTTCAAAAGAAATTAGAACATTTTGATAAGCATTTAAAAATATAATGGGCCCTTGGCACTGTGCCCACTATGTCTAATGGGTAAGGTGTCTCCACCTACATGTGCTCTCACTTGCACATTTTTGTACATAATCCATCATTTAAAGGGGCTTCTCTGTAGGACAATATTGGTTCTGGTGATGAGACAACTTGAGGTAAGGTTCAAATGACTTAGCTTCACAGGGTTTCTCTTAAAGGAGGCTGCTATGGTTGGAATTTGTCCCCACGAAGATTCATTTGGAATGTGTTCCCCAATCTTGTAGTATTGGTAGGTGAACGCTATTGGGAAATGTTTGGGTCCTAGTGGGAGATATGTAAATGGCTTGGTGCCATTCTCAATATAATAAGTGAGTTCTTGCTCTGGCATGACTGGAATAGTTCTCGGAGGAATGGATTAGTTCTCAAGAGAATGAGTTGTTACGAGGTCAAGACGCCCCTTGAGTTTTGCTCTTCACTCAGGTCGGCTTCCTCTTTGACCTTCTCCACCATGTTATGACGCAGCACAAAAGCCCTCACTAGAAGCCAGTCCCATGCCCTTGAACATTCCAGCTTGCAAAAATGTCAGCTAAATAAACATTTCTTTATAAATTACCTAGCCTCAAATATTCTATTAAAGCAGTATAAAGTGAACGAAGACAAAGGCTTCTATTTTTTCCTAATTGAATGTTTTCAAATATATAATCACTTTTTATTTTAAAAATTCCATACCCATTGACAGTTTGCTAATTAAAAGTTTTCTTCAAAGAAAATGTTTTAGATAGACCTAGGGCTACTCTGGAGTTAGTGGTCATTTCTTTTGTTTGAGGACGTACCAGTATAGAACAACATATGAGTTAATCTGAAATAAAATAAGTATCTTTTGCATGTTGCTTTACAGTCAACAAACCATTTTCACATATATTATTTATATGATCTGCACATCAACCTGAAAGATTGGCATCATTTATTTTTCATTTGACAGGCCAAAAAGAAAAAAGAAAAAAAAAAACCTCAGACAGATTGACTTACCCGAGATCAAACCACTGATAGTGCAGAGTCTGGGATTCATGCTCAGTTCTTCTGATTCCAGAATCTCATATTCTTTTCGCTACATTACACTGCACATAGAAAACAGGCATCTATATAAACATGTGCATAAAAATGCAGAACTCACACTCTAAGTAGATTGATGCTCTTTCAGAAAACCTAATGGCTTTTCTGGAGATATTCTGTGTTGTGGGTTTAGTTCTAAAACATTTTAATAGTCAAATGGTTGACAAAATTTATTTTCAATGGAAGTCAAAACTAAACAATAACTTTAATTTACATGAAATTCTATGGATCATGAACTTTGGCCAAAAATATGGTAAATATATCCGAAATATATTGATAGGCACATAATATTTTTAATTTCAAGTTCCAAGTCATTGTTTTTTAGGTGGTTACATCTCCCTCTTCTGTTATTCTCAGTCTCTTAAATCTACCATTTTTTTGGCAAACACACTAAGACAAAATTGCCTTTGAGAGTTTTCTTTGCTCCTGAAAGAGGTAATTTCCTCACAAAAGAACCAAATGGAAGGAGGGAAATGACATGGGGCGAATCTTATCTTGAAAAGGGAAAAATTCTCCTGACATGAGGACTAAATCATACATTATTTAGAGAAAAAGTGAAGGCTTATTAAAATTAGTCAGCAAGGATCATCACTCTTCACATGAAAGTTGGGCAAAACAAAGATTAGGATTTCAGAGATTTTGAAAGAACATTGCACTCCATGCCACACAATATACACATCAACTATTTCAAGTATAAATGTCATTGTAGTTTTCACTGCTCTGGGAGGTAGTATAACTTATAAATTATTTTAAGTTTACAAAGTCAGGATGTAAATAAATGAAATAAGTAATTTATTTGTAATCTGTAATAATATGTATGTGACATCTCAGTTAAATTTCATCTTGATTACCCATTGAAAAAGGGTTGAGGAATAGTTATAAGATTTTTCTGGTATGTATATTTGAAATCTTAAAACATTCATAGATTATTTTACTCAGAAATAAAAATTACATTCATCTTTACAGATGTCTTGATTTTACACATCTTCTTACTCATTTCATTTGCAATATGCATACACATAATTATACTATATGTTTTTTAAATACATAACCTAATTATGTTATACATTCTGTCATCTTCAACTTTTTGGTCGAATAAAGGGGATGTTTCAGGTGCCACCCCTTGAAGTTAGCACTGCACAGATGGCTTATCTACAGCAGACATCCTAACCAGAAAGTCTGCAGTCCAACCAAACGCTGGCTCAATATAGCAAAGAAGCACTTGAAGCAATGTTCGCACAGTGTGTTTCTTACATTTGGGTGACTTGTTACCATAGTGATGAATTTCATCTAAAAGTTCCAGAATGATATTTTTCCCTCAGGTTTTATTGATTGGTGCATAGGATGGACACCCCCAAATTTAAATAAATATCATTAGAACTAAGAGTAAAAAGTCAATAGAGATGGGATGCTGCAAACAGCAGGTGGGTTTGGGGGGATACTTTTATCAATAATTGTGGAAGTTCTACTATGGGTCAAGCATATTTTGAGCATTAGAAATACCAGGATGAAGATGATCTTTAACCTTAATAAGCTCAAAGAGACTATCATTATCTTAACTCCAAAATCGACCACAATTGGTTGGCACATAACAGGTGCTCAATAAATCTTTGCTGTGTTAGTGGAAGGTCTGCTTATTATTACAAAAGCTGCAACAAACACAGACATAGACCCACAGTAGCTCCAAGTGAGAGGGTCAGAGTAAACAAAAGGACCAGGCATGAATGGAATGAGGGGAATAATAAAAAGTACAGCTGGAATTAGACACTAGTGAGGAGAAATATGGTGTGGAAAACTGTTCTTAAAGAAAAGGAAGGAAAGGAATGGAAAACAAAAGGCTAATGAAGGCACTAGAAAACTAAAAAAATTATAATATTTATTTTGAAACTGGGGCGGTGCCTGTGGCTCAAAGGAGTAGGGTGCTGGCCCCATATGCTGGAGATGGCAGGTTCAAACCCAGCCCTGGCCAAAAACTGCAAAAAAAAAAAAAACTTATATTTATTTTGAAACTAAAAACTTTAACTTCACTGATTGATATGCACTATTGTGTCAACTCACAAAATATAAATTTTAAAACAAAATCTGGAGATTTTAATTATGACTTATCATTAACAAAATCATCAGTGTTGTAAAACTTCCCAATTTTAACCACTTGAGCTTCTATGCTGAAAGACTGATAAACATTGTTCTCCCACAGTATTCCTTAAATAGCTTTCAAGAACAGTTTTTTAACTTGGGGAAAGAATGTTGTGCTATGGAAATGGTGAGAGAATTGTCAAAAATAAAATTAATAAATAGCACACTTTAGAAAAAAACTAGCACTCATGTAATTTATGACTATTCTACAAAATTCTTAGCTTAATTTTTTCTTCAATTTTACTGTTAACAGAATTACACAGAGCAACAACTACTAATGATTTGCATAAGTCCACTGCAACTACTTCTTGCATCTTCACAATAAACTTTTCATCCATTTGAATCAATAGAGCTGAAATCAGAAATACAAACAAATAATCTCTAGACTTAGCTGGTGAAGTCTGCCAAGGTTCAGAGACCAATTGGCAAATCAGAAAAGCAGAGAATACAAAAATTTCTTATTTTAGATCTCAGTGATATTTTGGTTATGGAAGTTTTTTTTTTAATTGAAAAAGCATGATAACTCTTTTTTTTTTCTTTTGAGACAGAGTTTCACCACGTCGCCCTTGGTAGAGTGCCGTGGCATCACAGCTCACAAAAACCTCAAATTCTTGGGCGTAAGTGATTCTCTTGCCTCAGCCTCCCAAGTAGCTGGGACTACAGGCTTCCACCACAATGACCAGCTATATTTTGTTTGTTTGATTTTGCAGTTGTCATTGTTGTTTAGCAGGCCTGGGCCAGGTTTGAACCCACCTGCCTCAGTGTATGTGGTTGGCATCCTACCCACTGAGCTACAAGTGCTGAGCCAGATATAGGCATTGTTAACAAATTTATTAATATATGATTTTAACAAAGATATCTTTATTCTTATAGCTGAAAGATAGCCAACTATTTAAGAGTTACCTGCTACTAAGACAGCTCAAAGACTTTATTATTGAAAGTATAGGTAAAGAATTATTATAGAAAGTAGAGATTTTTCTATTATAAAACCCTGAAAATGTTCAAAGACCTTTCAAAGAGGTCCTGCCTCCTCAACACTATATATTTATGTCCAGGACAATGGTACAGTCCCAGCTACTGAGGAGGCTGAAGTAGGAGGATACCTTGAGGCCAGGAGTCTGGCCTATCAAGTGCCATGCTCCAGCCTGTGAATAGCCCCTTAACCTGGACAAAATGTCAAGATCTTTGCCCTAATAATAATAATTATATTATTTTGAACACATTATTACTTTAATGTATTGTAACTGTGGCCACCCATAAGAAAACATGGACCCTATTTTAGGCTCAAATTAGATCAGATGATTTATTACACCTGCATAGGTGGGTTGCTGCCGCTAAGAGCAAACAGTCCAAATCAAGTGGTCATTTATTACATCTGCACAGGCAGACTGCTGCCCAAAGGACAAACGGCCCCGAAGAGAAATGCAGACAGCCTTTTATACCCTTTTTGTGCTGATGTGGCAAAGCAAGCATATACAAAAGCAGAACATGGCCAGTTATAGGGTGGGTCAGGTGGTTAGCCCAGGGGATTACATCATGGCAGTTAGCATGGGGTGGTGCTACAGTCAGGGGGCTGGCACAGGGGGTTGCATCGTGGCAGTTGGCACGAGGACTAACTTGGCTTGGGAGACTCAGTAACCTGGGAAACTCTGCTTGAGTGAGTTTCCACCATTATTTCAACCTGTGGCTAGGGAGGCCAGGGAACTCAGAGAACTTCCTCGTTCTGAAAACTGTTTTCAGAATTAAACCAATAAGGGGAGAGGTTGGAGACATGTGGGGACCAAGGCTGAGACAGGCTGAGACAGACTCAGGTCTTTTGGGGGGACTGTTGGCTTACCACATTCCACACTGGTCTTTTGGGGGCTGTTGGCCTACAACAAATGTGTTCAAAAAGCATATATATATATTGAACACATTATTTATTAAAGTGATACAGGCATAAGATACTTTCACTAGCAACCTGTATAATAATAAATGCATTTATTTCATTTTAAACTTTTCTTATAACCAAAAAAGATTCTGAATTACAAAAAGACAAATTTGACCTGCTTATTAATTTCTTTTTTGCCTCCAGGAAGTACTGCTCTGTCCACAAGCCAGAAACATGTGATACTCTGCTCATTGATTCTGTTTAGAAGTGAATATTTACATTTTATTTGATAGTATATAATTTGGTCTTGCAACTGTTTGGCCACTTAGACATAAGTTAGGTGAGATATGCAGTTCTCAAGCAATTCACAAGATAATATATTATTTTTAAGATTATTTGAAGAAAATAAAATTTGTTTTAAAAATTTGGGACTTATCTATCCATAAAATATTGTAGCAAATTAAAATAGATGCCAGTAGCATAATATCACTGCCAGATTTAAAAAAAAAAAAACTGTCCAAATTTGATTCTATTTGAGGAAATATTTTTATTTTCAAAAAAATATAATGGCAATTATTAAATTTATTAACTTTCTATACATAGCCCCCTTATAGCCCATGGATCCTACTCTTCCCTAGGGTTGCAATAATAAGTTTTACTCTGTTTAAAAATACACAGTAAAGCCTCCATAGCTGACCACCTCTCTACATTGACCGCCTTCATAAGTTGACCTAATTCTCGTAGACCAGACATGCACCACATGTGCTCAATGTACAGTAGGCCTAGTTCCCTATGTTGACTACCTCTGTGTGTTGACCAGTTTGTTACAGTCCCTTAGGTGATCAATTTATAGAAGTTCTACTGCATATAAAAAGATTTGGAACTATCAATTTATTTTGTACATAAAGAGATTAATTCCATTAGCACCAATAAAGGCAGATTCTAGAACAAGGACCCTCCCATTGTAAGCAAACTGTTTTCCAGAATCCTGGGAAGATAGTACTAAGGCAATGATAATGTACTAAAGATGTAAAGGGAAGTCTAAGTAAGAACAAATGACATAAAGAGAGTAAGGAAAAATAACATGTTGAAGTCAGAAAGCAGTAAGGTTCAAAATTTTAAAAAGATACATTAGAAATAGGGCATAGGTAGTTCTGTCTCAAAGGGCTGGGGGAAAATCCCAGACATATAATTATTAAAACTGTGCCAAGTAATTAGAAAATGGCCAAGTAAAATTTTCTCTGTCTTAAGCTGATACTGAACACAGTGCTTATGCTTTGCCTGAGCCTACTGCGGAAATCAGTTGAACTTAGCTGTTGCAAGGAGAATAATTCTGGGAAGAAGGCAAACACATCAGTAAATTTTACCCCCCCCCAAAAGGAATGTGCTCCTACATAGGTAGCCAGTCTGTAGTAGATTGCCTTTAAAGATGGCCACAGGCAATTCCTCTGTTCTCTAGATGTGCATGTCATTCTTCCCTTTAAGAAGGGAATCTTTCCCCTTCTTCTCAGCTCCAGGCTGGACTTATGACTTATTTCCTTTAACCAAGAAGATGTGGCAGAAGTGAGAGACACTGTGCCAATTCTGAGCTGAGACTTTAAGAATCCCGGCAGTATTTACTTTCATTCTTGTGGAAACCAGTTGTTCCACTTGAAGGAAGCCAGTCTAGACAGTTAGAGGAAGGAATCCCCCTAGAGGAAAACTAAGAGCTCCAGGCACACAACCCACACAAGCTGAACCACCAGGAGTTGTGAGTGAAGTCTCTGTTGATGTTCCTGAACCAGCTTTGCTACCAACTAATGTGACACCCGCCCCCCACTGATACTACATGGAGCAAAAGAGCTGAAAGTCAACCTAGAAAGACATAACTAATCATTGCTTTAAGATAATTGTTTTCAAGTTAGTTATGCAGCAATAGATTACTAGAATTTTCAGCAAATCCAAAGGAAATATGAGAGTCTGGACTAGTAGCTAAAGAGTAATAGAAGAATTTAAAATGAACTTTAAAAAAAAAATGAGGTAATAAATGCTAGGGGAGACAATAAAAGAATGGCAATAGAAAGGAGCAAAGAAAGCCAAGTAATGAGCCCAGGAAGCCAATGATTATTCCATCACTGGGCCCTAGAGAGTCACTGAAAAAAAGGTAACCAAAAAGTGTATTGAACATAGGAGAAAAATTAACTATTGGGGTAAAAGAAAATTGGTCATTTTCAGTAATGGTAAAAGAAGTTACTGCATTCCAATTTGAATATGATTACAGAAGCTGAACAAAAGCTAAAGAAAAAATCTCTTTGGACAAATCAGGGCCAGAAGCTCTTGCCTGTTATCCTAGTGCATTGAGAGGTTAAGGTCAGAGGACTACTCGAGGCCAGGAGTTCAATAGCAGGCAACATAGAGAGAGCCTCTTTCTACTACTACTACTACTACTACTACTACTACTACTACTACTAATAATAATAATGATAATAATAATAATGATAATAATAAATTAGGGCTTGGCACCCATAACACAGTGGTTATAGCGCCAGCCACATGCACTGAGACTGGAGGGTTTGAACCCAGCCCAGGCCAGCTGGGTTCAACAACAACTGCAACAAAAAAATAGCAGGGCATTATGGTGGGTACCTATAGTCCCAGCTACTTGAGAGGCTGAGGCAAGAGAATTGCTTAAGTTTAAGAGTTTGAGGTTGCTGTGAGCTGTGACACCATGGCACTCTACCAAGGGCAACTTACTAAGACTCTGTCTCAAAATAAATAAATAATTTAAAAAATCAGAAAGCCACCAATGCAGTCAACAAACCAAGAGTCATGATTCCAGAGAGAAGGGCAGCTCATTGACCTGAACCTAACATTCTGCAGCAATTTCTCTCCTAGGGCATTTGGTGATTCCTTTCCTACAGAGGACTGAGAGACTAAGAAACTAAGACAAAGGTAAAGGTTCACATCTTAAACGGAGCATTCAGCAATCTTTCCAGTGAAAAATTCAAGTTCAGGGCCCTCCAAGGGCGAAAACTCCTAGTAAATCTCTTATACTTTCAGTCGAGACTCCAGAAAGACTATATTCTGAGAATAAATATGAACCAAAAATAGACTAAGCCTTAGCAGGGACTGAAACGATCTTCTAATCAACTCAACTTCAGGTGGGATTGAGGTGATCTCTTAGTTTCATTACCCATCAGAAAGAGGGAAAAATTTTCCTTAAAGGAACAGAATACCCATTGAAAGCCTCACATTACTTCTACAATTTTTTGAACACAATGTGTAGTACTCAATTAAAAAACTAGAAGGCATGCCTGAAAAAGATCAACATCTGGTATATAAAAGAAAAAAATAGAGGGCAATATAAGACTTACAGGTGACTCAGGTATTATAGTTATTATTTTATCTTTAAAATTATTATAAATATATCCAAAAAATAAATGACAAGATGTATAATTGCACTAGAAAACTGGAATCTATAAGAAATAATTAAGTAAACATTGTACAGACACTATAATAACAAAAGTTCATAACTCAATAGATGGGATCAGTACCAAATTAGACATAGCAGAATAAAAGATTAGAAACCAAAAGTCAATAGAACATATGCACCAAAGCATGTCAAGGAAAAAATGATAAAATCACAGCAAAAAGCATAAACAGATGGGATATAATGAAAAGACTTAACATACTCACATATATCCCATAAATAGCTCAAAAGTCAAGAATAGAAGGCATCGGGTATAACTGATAAACCTTACCAAAGGTAACCACACATTCTTTGCTGCCATTCTTACTTAGAGATGAAATCTAGTTCCTGACTCCTAAAATTTGAGCTGATCTTAGTGACCTTCTTAATCAGTAAAAAATGGTGGAAGGGATATTTGGGGATTTTTAGGCTTGGCCATAAGAATCCTTGAAGCTTCCACTCAAGCTTCGTCACTCTATCTGTTAGCCTTGAGCTGCTATGTAAAAATGCAACTGTTCAGAGACCACTGCACGGGAGAGGCCATCTGGAGGGAAAGTGGTGAATAGGCCCAGCCGAGCCAGCCTTCCAGTCATCCCCTGGAAGGAGATACATGTGAGAGAAGCCACCCACCAGCTGAATACCTCAAAGTGACCTCTCTCTCGATACTAAACAAAAACAAAAAATGTCCTAGGGTTATTTTCATTACTAAGGTAGCAATCAGGAGGTACCTGTGGCTCAGTGAGTAGGGTGCCGGCCCCATATACTAAGGGTGGAGGGTTCAAACCCAGCCTCAGCCAAACTGCAACAACAATAAAAAAAAAATTAAAAAAAAAAAAAAAAAAACTAAGGTAGCAATCAACAAAAAGTCAAGAACATCTTGTGCTTGCATGGGATGGGTTGACAAATGTTACCAATCATTTTCTGATTAGTTTGGGAGGATCTGGGATGTCAGAAACTGCTGAAACTACACAAAGCATCTCCCATCTATTTATTTCACCAGAACAGAGGTTAGCAAATGTTTTCCACAAGGTCTCAGATAGTAAATATTTTAGGTTATGATTATAGGCAAAGAGGGAAAAAAAAAGGAAAGAAAGAAAGTAAAATAGGTACTTAAAACAGACAGAAGACAAATTACCACAAAATTTTATTCAATGTAATACATTTTTGTAATACAGTTCTACTTATGAAAAAAATGGAATTCTCTTATGTGCAAAAGCATTTAATTTCATTGGAGTTCAAAATTACTGTACCCTGTCATGAAATAAATTTCAAATGCTCATCTGTAAAAAACATTCTTGGGGGCAGTGCCTGTGGCTCAGTCAGTAAGGCGCCGGCCCCACATACCGAGGGTGGCACGTTCAAATCCAGCCCGAGCAAACTGCAACAAACAAATACCCGGGCATTGTGGCAGGCGCCTGTGGTCCCAGCTACTCGGGACGCTGAGGCAAGAGAATCGCTTAAGCCCAGGAGTTGGAGGTTGCTATGATGTGAGCTGTGTGACGCCACAGCACTCTACTGAGGGCAATAAAGTGAGACTCTGTCTCTACAAAAAAAAATAATAAATAGAATAAAATAAAACATTCTTGGCTCATAGGCCATACAAAAATAAGCAACAGACCAGATTTGGCAAACAGCGTACAGTTTGCTAACCCCTGTATCACAATATAAAAAATGTAAATGGGGTAGCTTTCCTTGAAGTTCGTCTAACACACCATGTTAATGTTGTTTTTGTTTTATATGCTTTACTATTCACTTTGGGCAGAGCAGGGCAGATCCACATACAATTGTTGGGGGCCTTTATGTGAGTACTGAGACATAGAGGTGAGGGAATGAGAAACCCTGCCTTTCTACCCCTTATTCTCATGTCTTGACTACTCGTAAGACCCTCTTTACAAAGCTTCCCCACTTCTCTGGCACAAATCTTAGACTTGGCTGTAAAGCCTAAAATAAATAGGTCTAGGCCTTAACACTCTAGGTAACTATTGCTCCTACTGTAAAATCTTTTCTATCCAAGTTTAGGCATCTTCCCTATCAAAAGCAATTATTTTCCAACCTCAATCATTTAAGTTATGATTAAAATTGCGTCGAATGTAATTAAAATAGAGGTCAGTCCCTGGCCTGCAAGTATCCTCTCTGTCCCTTAAGGATAGTCCTAGGTAGCCTTTTTCATCTCTCCCTCTAAGTATGTAACAATGTCTCCTTGACTACAGGACATATGTTGCTAAGAAACACATTGTTGTGCTTGATCTAAGAAAAAAAATAAACAACATCAATGAAAATAGTTATGTGGTATAATTATTTTCTATCTGTGATTAGTTATGGAGTTTTTGTTAAAATCCAACAGACTGCATCTGAAAAACAATGTGACTTGAAGTGAATCAGCATTCTTAGGAAAGTTCCAGTAATTGCTACCAAAAATTACATACAATCATTAAATAAATTCACATGTTAGCAAATAAATACTGTTTAGACAATGGAATTCAATTACTCTGCAATGGAAACAGTACAATTTTGGGAAAAAACAGCATTTAAACTATCATTACTAGACATCCTCTGATTATCCCATTTTATTTCTCTGTTTTAAAACATTCCTTTCATGAGATCTAAATTATTTTTGGAGTTTTCCAATAGCACAATTTATCTGAAATAATAGAGGATAGTAAGAAATGCATTAGGTGGATAATTATCAGATGTTTGTGCAAACAAATGAATAACCTGAAAGTGAGATTTCTTCACTTTTTTTTTGTACCTAGAAATTCAAAGGAATTCATATTCATCTTTCCCTCAGACTCTCTAACATGGTGTTTCATTTTGTATATATGCCTTATAATAGAATTGTCTAAATGAATATCTCATCTTTCCTAGTCCTCTGTCCACATACTTCCATCTACACCATTAGACCAATCACAGGCCAAATTAGGTTGATTAATTTTTCACTACTAATGAATTCACTTAAAAAAAAACAATTATTAAAACAAGGAACTTTTTGTCCCACTAACTTGAGCATTTTTACCTTTGTTGACAAAGAAATAAAAGGAATGCTGCTTTTTAAACAGAATTACACCTTGGCTTCTGTTAACTGAAATTTCACTTTGGGGTGGGCCTTTCCTCTGGAATACATTAATTAGGACTGTAAGGAACTTCGCATAGTTTGCTTACGGAAATAATAAGCTTTTCAATTTTTTTCTTTTTGTCTCAACTAAGATGTATTAACGCCTGTAAGCCTAGGCATGATGACTGTCCCTAAGAACGCAGTCAAGTTCGTTGCAAAATTTAGTTACTTCCAAAGGGCAGATTTGTCAGAAGACACATTAGCTGCTGGCTTTATTTATCGCCTGGAAAGGGAACTGAGGAACTTCACCAAAGGATCTCTTTACTCAACTCTAAGTCCTTTTCTTGAAAGGACAAAAATATGTTTCATCATTTTACTTACCATTTCTATATCTCTTCATCAAGAATGTTCTGTTTTGTTTCTGCGCACTCCAGGAAGAACAGCTTAGAGTCTGATAGAAGCAACAACACATGACAAGGAGCTCCTTGTTAATAATTGATTTTTTAAGGGAATTCTACTATTAGCAACATCTGAAGTCTCTCACTCCTCTCTGAATTTTCCCAAAGCATACCCTTAGTATGTGTATGGGCTGAATTGTTTCCCTAATGTTTATAATGTTGAAATGTAGACACTGCTCCCCCCCGCCCATTACCTCAGAATGTGAGTGTATCTGGTGGTAGTGTCTTTAAAGATGTAATCTGAGTTAAAAGGAGGTCATTAGGATGGCCTCTAACCCAGGGTTACTGGTATCTTAAGAAGAGCGTAATTGGTGGGTGCACACCTACGGTGCATCTTACAAGGGTACAGGTGAAACTTACTAAAAGTAGAATATAAATGTCTGAACACAACAATTAAGAAAATACCATGAAGGCTATGTTAACCAGTTCGATGAAAATATTTCAAATTGTATGTAAAACCAGCACATTGTATCCCATGATTGCATTGATGTACACAGCTATGATTTAATAAAAAAATTAAAAATATATAATAATAAAATATTGAGTTACTGAGCAGAAAAAAAAAAAGAAGAAGAGGAGAACAGGATGCAGGCATAGAGAGAAGACCATGGAAAAACACAGGGACACATCTACAAGCAAAGGGGAGAAGCCTCAGAAGAAACCAACCCTGTGAATACCTTGATCAGAATTGCGACAAAATAAATTTCCATTTTCTAAGCCCCCCAGCCTGTGGTACATTCTTATGGCAGTGCTAGCTAACTAATATTTATGCCACCTTGACCAATAGTTACTAATGTATTTATTTTAGCTTTGAGGGACTGACCTTTTGAATTCCTTGGAATTAAAGTCCATGTCATAAACATTTCTACGTCCTCTGCAACACAGTCCTTTGCACACAATAGATGTTTAATAAATATAAACTGAATAAATTTATGATTTATAATATAGCAGGATTTATCTGTAAGAATATTTTAAAACAAAATTAGGAATATTTTTTAAAAGGACATTTAAATTTTAAGCACAATATTAAGGAAAAGGACTTAAAAGTATTAAGATGTGCTACTGTGAATAGTATCTAATGATATTATGATCTTAAAAGAGTTTTTTAATGTATATAATAATTGTATTAGTTTCCTATTGGTGCTATAATGTATTACTATAAATATTATGACGAAAAAAAAGTTATTCTGTTATAGTTCTGGGAATGAGAAGTCTAACATGAAGGTGTTGACAGTATTGATTCCTCCTGAAAGATTCAGGGAAAAATCTGTTTCCTTTCCTTTTCCAGTTTCTACAGGCTACCTGAATTCCTTGACTTCTGGCCCCTTTCTCCATATTCAATGGGCATCCTTCCAACCTCTGGTGTTGTCATCACATTTTTCTCTGACCTTGACCGCCCACCTCCCTCTTATACAGACCTTGTGATGACATTAGGCTACCTAAATAATCTCCCCATCTCAAAATCCTTAATGACATCTGCAAAGTCCCTTCTTCCATAAAAGGTAATATACTCACAGGCCCCAGGGATGAGGACATGGACATTTTTTGGAGACTATTCACCAACCTACCACAAGCTTGAATAGGCTCTGAGTATTGTCATGCTGCAAGAGAGGCAAGAGAAGAGGCTAAGGCAGCCTAGAGCATAGGACAGAAAAGGAAGTGGAGAACGGAACATGTTCCAAGGTGAGTTTTGGGAAATGTAGCTGGGCAGGCTGAGGGCCAATGTTTAAAAACACAAAGAACAGTCTGAGCATATGCAAGAAAATGTTGTTCTCAGTTCCCATCAAGCAAGCTTTCCATCACAGTAAATTAACTTCTCTTTAGTAGAATGTCAAAATGGAAAGTATATGCCTGCTAAATTTGAAAATTAATTCTACTCAGACCATTAATTATGGCAATCATTCCAGGCTCTAAAAGTACTTAATCCTTATAGGGTTATCATATTAAAACACTATTTTATGGCCAACATGTATTAAAAAAAATGCTCAACATCAATAGTCATCAGGGATATGCAAGCCAAAATCACAATTAAATATTAGCAAATTATTAAATTAGCATAGCCACTAAGGAAAACAATATGGAGACTTCTCAAAAAACTAAAAATAGAGTTACCATATGATCCAGCACTTCCACTGCTGGGTATTCATCCAAAAGAAATCAGTGTATCAAAGGAATACTGCACTTATATGTTTAGCACAGCACATTCACAATAGCAAAGACATGGAATCAAGCTACATATCCATTAACTGATGAATAGATGAAGAAAATGTGGCACATACACAATGGGATACTAATGAGCCATAAAAAATGCAATTCTGTCATTTGCAGCAACATGCATGAGACTAGAGGCATTATATTAAGTGAAATAAGACAACTACAGAAAGACAAACATCACAAGTATTCACTCACATGTGGGTGCTAAAAAAGTTGATCTCATCAAGGTAGATAGTCAAATGATAGCTGAGAAGGGTGTGGGGGCACAAAGGGAGGTTGGTTAGTGGTACAGTCAGGTGTAAATAAGAGAAAGCCAAAGTGATATTGGTTTTGGAAATAAATGGTAAACTATTTGTTATGTTTTGTTTTTTGCCAAAATTGTCCAGATCTATTGTCTACGTTGCTTAATGAGTCCAATGTTATAGTCATGTGAAGTAAGCATACTTTATGAATCTCTCTGATCTTTCTATCAGTCTCCATTTACCAAGAGTAGAGTTTTTTGGTTTTGGGGGGGGGGGTTTTGTTTGTTTTGTTTTTTTTTGAGACAGAGTCTCAAGCTAACACCCTGGGTAGAGTGCTGTAGTGACTTAAGCGATTCTCTTGCCTCAGACTCCCAAGTAGCTGGAACTACAGGCACCTGCCACAATGCCTGGCTGCTTTTTGTTGCAGTCGTCATTGTTGTTTTTAGCTAACCTGGCTGGTTTCAAACCCACCAGTCTCGGTGTATGTGGCCAGCGCCCTACCCACTGAGCTATGGGTGCTGCCCAAGAGTAGAGTTTTAAGTTACTTCTTAAATATAAAACTAAATCAAATTTTTTATGATTTAGGGAATGTGTCATAAAAATGCAAATTTTCACACACACTTGTGTCATGCCATGAAAACATTTAAAACATACAAAGGCTTATGAATAATTTTAAAACTCTTAAAATATAACATGTTGTAAAGGCCAAGGGAAAACTTCCCCTTAGCCTCAGAACATATGCTGAAAATCAACTGACAAAATGCAGATTGATAGGAGAAAGATGTAAAAATGTATTTGATCATAGTTTTACATGACATAGGAGCTTTCAGAATTAAGACCCCAAAATACAGAAAAAATTCTTCATTTTTATGCTTAGGTTCAATGAAGTATGGGCAGCCTTATAGAAACATGATTGGACTGAAAGGTCTGATCTAATGCTAACAGACTCCTCTAGAGGACCCACCAAAGCCTATCTGTTTAGATTCTTCCTGGCCTCTCCATGCAACATTCCTTCCTTCTGGGCATGGGTTGGGTGCTCTACAACCCACTTACAAGGTACATCAGATCATTTCTTTATCAGCAATTTTTGCACAAAAGGCAGAGAGAAAGTTAGAGTATTATTTTTAAGTTTTATGGCTGGATTTGGGGTAAGAGGGTCTGGTATCTGTGCCTTTCCTGGGATAAGAGGGATTCTAATTTCTATGGCTGGACTTGCAGGAGAACAAGAGCCCCAAGACAGGAGGGCAGGAGATGGTCCGAGGAAAATTTTTGCTTCTGAGGCTGCCTCTGTGGCCTTCATTTGGGGTATCATTATCTAATCCAGCAATGTACACTAAACATTACCAGAACTTTTTAAAATAGTGACTATTATTAATATATCTGAGTAAACAGGGAAATTCAACATTCAGTATTACTTGGTAGACTAGCAAATAATTCTCCACCCAGTTTTAACTGTTTACTAGTTGATTGGGTATAGGCAGATCACATTACTTTTTGAGCCTCAGTTTCCTCCTCTGAGAAATGAAGGAATTAAGTTAGAAGACTGCATGAATTGCTTCCCACTCTCAGATGCCATGATTTTTAAGTCTATGTGTCCTCAGTACCTCGACAGTAAAAACCCTATTATGTGAATTTCACACACCATTTATAATTTTTAGTCAAAAACAAAATGTCAGAAAGGAACTCAGTACTACAATTCACATAATTGTTCCCAAAGAAATTAGAAATAAAACAGCCAAAAGAGAGATATTAAGTGAAAGCTTTAAAACCTGTAATTTAAAAGGAAGGAATGTCAGTTTCCTTCTACCCCAATCCACTTCCTATAAGCTCCTTGCTGCCACCTGGGTGATCTTGTTGTAGCCGGTGCCGTGGGAGTTCAGAAGTACTTTCCAATAGGAGTTGTTGAAACAAAGTGAAGCAAGAAAACAAAAACAGAAATGTAACAGCTATTTGATGTCCTTGGCAAAAGAATCAGAGAAATGCATGCAGGTGTGATCTTAGCTCTGCAATACAAACAGCACACCAACAAGCTGTTATGATGATGTCTAGCAAGGACCAGGAAAAGCTTTTATAGAAGAGCATTCAGAGCAGAGAACTAGCAGAGGACTGTGCCAGGGGCAGAGAAATAAGTTGGTCACAGCAAACCCTTCTTTTGTAATGATTTTCTTATAATCGCACATTTAACTGTAAATGCCCCCTTACCTGGCAGAGGCCCACGTGGTCTATCCACCTGCAGTGGACAACCCATTGACTGTGTATGGAAAAGGCTAAGAAATTTTTGTGAAAAAGAACAGATGGGTGCATATGGCCGTAGGCAGTTCTGTCTTCCCAGAAGAGCCAGCTTGTTCTGACAGAAGGGTTTAGAAAATGAACTGAAGGAACCACTCTGTTCAGACAAAGCAAAAACATCACCATTTCTCCCTCTGCATGCATACCCGGAAGCTCCACATGTTAGACCTGTTGATTGCAAAAACCCGGGAAACAAGGAGAGGATCAACAGGTTTGGGTGGACCAAATGACATTATCTTTCATTAGACATCAGAGTTAATGAACTGGTTATTGGAGTGGGAGGAGGAATACTGTTTCACTAAAGAAAGTTTAAAAAGTAAAACAAATTTGGTCAGAGATATAATTAAAAGCTTTTCAGAAACAAAATATCCTCTGACCACTAACCAAGTTTGACCCAAGGGAAAGACAATGGTTTTAGAGATGAAACAAATGCAAAATATAACCAATTACCTAATTATTTGTATCAAAGACATAATCTAAACTGTTTATACCACTAATGTTTGTTTTTCCTCCCCTCCAAATCAGGTACATGTTATGGAAAATCTGAGTAATGTCCCCAAGGCATAGCAGGAAGTGTGTTATTTTTCAGGAAAAACCATATTCTGTAGTAAGGTCAAAATAAGAAAATGTCCTTCCTGGCTCCTTTATCTATTTATTTTCTGGCTTGTTACTCAGCACCTCAGCACCTGACCTCAGGGATCAGGTTGGCACACTTACTAATTGACAGGTGTCCT
Organism: Perodicticus potto; assembly: GCA_963574655.1. Classification (NCBI taxonomy): domain Eukaryota; kingdom Metazoa; phylum Chordata; class Mammalia; order Primates; family Lorisidae; genus Perodicticus; species Perodicticus potto. Next base: position 28,869 of record CAUYRH010088737.1, read on the forward strand.
CCATTGGATCTGGTGTGCCTGTTACAAAAGAGGCTGGGGATACAAAACCAAAAGAACATAGGGAATCAATCCCGAATGCAGCTCCTCAGAACCTGCTTCAAGCAAGCTGGTGGACAAGCAGGAGGCCAAGTTGCCCAAACAGAATGTCAGGTCTGGAAGGGTAGGCTGATGTAACCACCCCTCAGTGTGAAGCAATCAAAGCAGAGGCACACGGTGCAGGGTGTAGCTCCCATAGTCTGGCTCACCCCACTGATGAGGCTGTGCCGTACGCAGCTGTGAACACTAGGTATTCGTGTGTGTGTGTGTGTGTGTGTGTGTGTATGTGTGTGACTCCTTTAGGCTAAGTTTTAAATATTAGATATTCAAATTTATTTATTTAATTCTTCTAAATGGAGTTCTTGAAAAAGATTAAGTAGCAGAGTCTTCAAGGTTAAAATTTTGGGTAGGAAACCTGAGTCAGGCTAGTCTATGTTTCTAAATAATGACGGCTGTTCAAAGGCTTGCAAATCAACTGAAACTAATGTTTTGGGGGGGCTTTTTTCTTTCTTTCTTTCCTTTTTTTTTTGGAATGTTGAAGAGCTAAACTAGTATGTGTAGTCACCAGAATCTGCATGGAAGGAACAATAAAGCATTGTCATTGTGAGGTCACACCTGAAGCTAAGCATCACAATCTTGGCACAGCATATTATTTAAAAAAGAGAGTTATAATAATACTTTATGACTACTTTTTATTTTTCTCTACAATAGATTAAAATATCTCTGTTATTTCATTTGGATTGGGGGCAGGGGACTGGAACATGTGTGTGTGAGAGAGAGATAAAGAGAAGGAAAACCCGCACAAACTGTGCCCAGCCAACCAAGTGTCTTGATCAGCAAGGTAACGGATTGAATTAAATATACTGTTGTTTCTTCATTTCCAAACTGCTCCACAAGATACCTAAGCAAATCGGCAAGTCAGTTAAAAATCAGCAATTCAGACCAACAAAGGAAAATAACAAACTGATTGAATTTTCACTTCAAACCAGACACATACTTCTGCTTAAAAAGCTAATGGTAAGTTGGATCTATTATCGCATGCACAAAATGGTACTCAAGTTGTGATTCCAAAATTCCTTCTAAGAGAGGCCATTCAGCAACAAGACCTACAAATTCTCTGGTGCTAAAAGACAGGCAAAATTATATTTTCTTTCATGTGACACTAGACAGAAATCACTTAAACTAAAAAATATGTATATAAAAAGGTCAGTGACGTAACCAGATTATCTTAATCGTATAAGCCAAATGTCTTTCTATTGCATTATAGAAGCAGAACAGCAGGACTGCTCCCTTTGCTTGTTCTGTCAACAGGCACCTCCTTAGAGATGTTGATGTAAGCAGTAATAACTTTAACATCAGAAAAGCTGTCCAATCTTTTACTGAAGAAGAAAAAGAGATGACATTTTGAACATACCTTCCCTACTGTACTAGTTCAGCTCTCAGATATATTGTAAATTTTATTCAAAATTATTTTTTACAAAAGCTTATATGTAGCATTTTATATATTAGATTCATAAAGTGAAAAATATTCAAGATAATAGTATACTAATGAGCTTCAATCTTCAAACAGCCAAAGTTATTTCCTATTAAGTAAATGAAAAGTTCATTTGACATTGTACCTGCTATAGAGATATTCTACCAAATTCTCCTTTTCAACATACAGTTTATGTTAAACATACGATTTATGTTTACCACTATGGTAACTTGCCCAGTTATACTATTAGAAGCAAAAGTCTAATTTTCAAAATGATTTCATAGTATTTGAGCAGATGTTTAGATATCTGCTTCTGTGTAGACAAATAAGTAAACAGGCCATTAGAAAGGGGTCCCACGTGAAATCAGTATCCCAGGTGTGGCTTTGCTCACTCTGTTGAGTTGGCAGTTATGCACATTACAGAGTGTCCCCAGAGGCCTGGAAGTAGCTCAAGGATGCGATGTGGCTTGGCTGCAAATGAGGATGTTCCCAATGACCGTGTAAGGCAATGATGAAGCTGGCTTCAGAGCAGACTCCGAGTGGATTAAGTCTCATGTTTAGGAGCAGGGCTTAGTAAACAGAAACCAAAAGATTTGAGTATTAGCTCTGCTGTGCAAACTATCCACAATGGTCTTCAAGCAGAGTGAAGGAAGGCACTCTGGCTACCTTGGAGACAGCCAAAGAGCCGCTTGTCAGTCCCTGAGGAGGAGGCTGATGTAATGGCACTATAACCTTCAAGTCACCAGACTGAGGAGAAAGCCCAAGGGGCCCTTGGCAAAGATGATGTTGCTTTTACCTGATCTCATCTTTAAACAGATTAAGTTGGAAATCAGAATTGAAATTGTTGCCTACCTGGGAACCAGGCAATATGGGTGTTATTTCCCCCAAAGATACTCTGTGTGTGCCCACTCCAAGTTCCAGGCCTTCAGAGTCTCAAAGAGGAGCTGTGTGATGGGCTAAGGAAACTACTTTCTTAGGCCTTTCAGAAGATACTGAGAAAACTCTAGACTAGGAGTTGGGGCTCTAGCCCCGGATCAGTCCCCACCTGTGTGCCAGAGCTGGCCTCTCTGCCCCAGTTCACTCCCCAGGGTCTCACCTCTGTCTGTCCTTCTCAATCCCTTTGTCTCTGCTCTGGGACTGTGACTCACAGCCCTCCCCCAGGTCATTTAAAATCTCCTAAATTGTCTTCCTGTCTCCAGTCACTCATCTTTTTAATGCACCCTTCAAAAATTACCTCTTCAAGGTTCCACTGTTCATTTGTTTTTTAGACTGGATCTCACCCTGTCTCTTGGCTAGAGTCATCATGGCTCATTATAACCTTAAGCTCCTGGGCTCAAGTGATCCTCCTGCCTCCGCCTTCTGAGCAGCTGGGACTACAGGAGCACCACCAAACCCAGCTAATTTTTCTTTTCTTTCTTTGTGTGGGTATCTGTACACGCATGTACATGTGTGGAGAAACAGGGTCATGATCTTACTCAGGGTGGTCTTGAACTCCTGGACTCAAGCAATCTTCTCTTCTTAGCCTTCCAAAGCCTTGAAATTACAGGCATTGAACCACCAGACCCAGCTCTATTTAGTTTTGCATACAGAAGTAATGTGTGTCTATAATAAAAAAAAAAAAAAGTTAAATAGAAAAAGCAAAAACTTGCTTGCCCTATCACAAAAAAAGCCCAAATCACTCATAATCCTATTTTTAATTTATTTTTGTGTATGAAAACCAAAACTCTTCCTTTCCTTCTCTCCTGCCTCTTCAGCCTCTACCTCTGTAGCTATGTTCAGGAGATTATTTATATTCTTCTAGATTTTGTTCTATACTTATAAAAATATATATTTTTGTTATATTCTAAAATATAAATAGAATCAGGCTGTCAATACGGCTTTGCAGAGTGTTTTTTGTTTTACTTGTAATGAATATAGTGTTCTAAGTCAAAGCATATGAATCTGCCTCCTTAACTGCTATATAAATTTCTGTTGGTGAATATTTTGTAATTAATTCAATTATTTTCCTATTGATCAGGAGTTTTCCCCCCATTTTTAACTACTAAACAACATTGCAATGAGCATTCTCGAACATATATTTTTTTATATGATTAAGCTAGTATTTCTATTGGATAGAGCCCTAGAAGTAGAATTCCTAGTGAAGTTGCTGGGTCAAAGGTCATGCATATTTTTTATTTTAGTATGGCATGTCAATTTGCCTTACTAAAAGCTATAGCTGTTTTCACTCTTATCAGTGCAATATGAGTTTCTCATTTTCCTTCAAAGGTTTGTTATGATCTATTGACATGTTGCCAAAGAGGAGGGTGATACTGTGTCTCTTTATTATTTAATTTTCATCTTTTTGTTCCTGAAACAAATCATTTTCACAAACATTGGACATTTCTATTTCTTCTTGCATGAATTTCTCATTTATATTCTTTGTCAGTTTTCTAGTTGGATGAACGTCTTTTTCATTCTTATTACTGGATTACTAGTGAAATAGTCTAAATATTAATCATTGTCTTTACATATGTTTTGTATATTTTTCTTCCAGTCTCTCACTTACCTTTTAACTTTACTATTATCTTTTTAAATTAAAGGTTTTTTATTGTTATTATGCTCATATTTTCTTCTGTGATTTTCAGGTTTCTTAATGCTGAGAAAATTCTTCCTCTTTCCAAAATTATTAAAATATGTTTCATTCCTTTTCGTCTAGCATTTTTATAGTTTGGATGTAGCATTTTTTAAATGGCTGGATTTTAAATCTATTTGGAGTTTATGTTCATGAAAGATGCAGTGTAGAGATCTAATTAGAATGCCAATTATCATTTAGAATAAACCTTTTGTCTATCACTTCTGAAATTCCACAATTGTCATATACTAAATTCCCCAACTTGCTAAAGTTATATTAATGTTTTTAAATAGACATAGTGTGTATGTGAGCATGTATTTGTTATATGTATACATGTGTTTTAATATCTGGTAAGCAAATTTCCTATACCATAAAATTCATCTAAAAAGCAGCAATTATGTCAATGATCTAAAGGACATAAAATGATAAATGAGATTATGTTCAAGAAACTCTGATTTACTTATTTTAAAATGGTGTTATTCAAAAGCACATGCATAAATACTTTTTAATTAGTTCTTCTAGCATACTATAAAACATGTAGCATAAATTAATGTTTAAAAATAGTATTGCGGGAAAATATTCCTTTTTTAAAACATCTCACAGTCTGGTTGCAAAAGAAATGTTTTTTGCAAAAGCAGAAGATTTTTCAGTCATTTCTTTAATCTGAGAGTAAGAAACAATTCTACATGAGTCTCTCCTGTTTCCATACCTCCTACAAAATAAAGCACTGACCATTGTTCATTCTGAACCATATTTTGAAGGATTTTTATACAGTGAACAGACTTGAAAGTTGTAGTGCCTCCCTCCAGAGCAAAAGCAGGCATGCTTAATGACCACTATAAAAGATTCAGATTCCCTAAGCTCAGGGTTCCTTTCCTCTCACTCAATCCATTGTCTATGAAGGCGTAGACCTAGGCCTATTGGTGTCACCTCTGTGAAGCCAGAGGGCAAAGAGAACAAACCCAAATGTGCTGATGTTCACACTGTTTTCTGTGCCACATCTGAATTACTCTCTGCCCCAGAATTTGCATGTCTTTTGTTAGCCTCCATCAAACTGGAAAGTTCACTTGTTAGCTTGCACTTAGGGTAAAATCTCAGATACACTACAATTCATAATAATGCTTTTCTGAAAAAAACAAGTTACCTACTAATTTAGTATAACCTATAATAAGGCCAGGAGAGATTAAAAAGTTGGGTTATATTAAAATTAAAATTTATATTTCAATTATATATTGATTTTTCCAAAGTATAGTTTCAATGACTTAAGTTACTAAATCTAAATACTTTCCTGGGCCCTTTTCTACCAGCCAGAATCTTCATATGCCCTCAGTTCCACACTAAGTCTCTTTCACCTTTCTTTTTATGACACAAGCAAAAAAAATTCTATTGTCAAGAGAAGGAGAAACAATAAGATAAAAGAGGGGGAAAGGTAACATTAGTTTAGAAGGAAAGATAGATAAATTTCATTTTCAACATTAAAAATTAAGTTTCAGATGCCAGTAAAATGTTTAAAAATTCAAAAATTGTTAGAAAAATAATGAAAATAAAAAATAAACCTGTTTTGAGAAAATGGCAGGGTAATAAATTAAGTCATCCAGGAAAATAGGGCCTACAGTTTCCAAGTAGGCATGACTTTAATATATTATTATTATAATTTAATGTTATATATTATACACACTTGAGAAATGTCTATGTCCTCAAACAACACAAAGCCTTATACTGTAGAGGATCATGGAGATTGTGCCCTCCTTAGCCATCGGGGATTGATAAACTTATCTTCACCATTGGTTACTCTGATAGGCTCTAGGCACTGGAGGCCACTGTGAGAGTAACAGAACCAAGATTTAGTGAAAGCTGACTCTGTGTTTATTACCAAAGCAATGCTTGATTCAGGCAGCACATGCTTTGAGCATTGCCATCAATGTTTATGAGAATTAAATTGTACCTATTCACTGAGAAATTAGTAGTAGCATTTATAGCCTACCACCCCTTGATAATATACATTGACCTAAAATCTCTTTAGTTTAACATTTTCAAGTCAGTGGCTCTGTTTTGTTTCTCAAGAACAAAGGAGGAAAGCATGGTAATAGAAAGATAATCTATTATACACAAACATGAACTTAAAGGTAGACAATATTTTTCTAAATCTTGTCCTCTGCATTCTTTATCATTTACAGACCTGCAAGAGCCTTGGAGTTAATTAGCACTTAGAAGTCACAGCAAAGTTTTCATCATTTAAAAATAGTCAAGTGGCAGGGAAATCATTCTTGTACAAAATAAGAGTGCTTTTTAAAATAAAGGTATGTTGATGAACAGTTGATTTTATCTTATCTATTTTTCTTTTCTCACACCTGATTAAACTGAATTCAAAATACAATCCTTTAAATTAACCTAACCAGAATATGGTGTCTATATTTCACCATACAATATCCACCTAGAGAGTAGAATTAAGGCATATTAATAGAAACACCCATATTTCTTCTGCCTTTGTCCTCCGAGTCACAATTTTGGGATCCCCAGATGTTTTCAAAATCTCCCCAGTTCTACCTAGGAGTCCCCATGAGCAAATCTTTTCTGCTCCTACTACCTGCACGGGAGAGCCACAGTGACTGCATCTTCAGGAGTCAGCCCTCATGATGCTAAATGTAGAGAGCTTTCTGGAAGAAACATCGATTTGCCAAAGCCAGGTTGCAAAGGGGACGATGCTTTGCTACCTTTTTGGCTTCATGCCCAGAGACCAAGGTGCAGATGCTTAGTGTCATCATGTCTTAGATATTCCTATTCTCAACTACTCTTCCCTGTTAAATTCTGTGTGGCATGGACCAGGGACAGAACCGAGAGGCTAACGAGGTACTACTCATTAATCAAAGTTCCCTTGGATACCAGAGGCTTCTATTAAATCAAGCCTTCTGCTTCTGCCTTTCATTTCCTAAGCATGAGTTATTTCCCAGGAGGCTGCACTTAATCCCACAAATAGGCCACAGACAGGCCCACTCCCCTAGCCAGCCAGATAAGTTTGAATCCTAGCAGAAAGTACAGTGTAAACTCCAAGCGGTTGCTCAGTATTCTCAAAAATGTAAAAGTTGGCAGCTACCCTTAATCACTTAAATATGGTCTGGTGAATTGAGACTCAGAATGCAAAGTGAGTTACTCACAGTGATAAGTCAGTGATATTGTTGTAAAAATAAATAGATCAATAGCATAGAATCAAGATTTCATGGGTAGTGCCTGTGGCTCAAAGGAGTAGGATACCAGCCCCATATGCTGGAGGTGGAGGGTTCAAACCCAGCCCCGGCCAAAAACTGCAAAAATAAAAGAAAAAAAAATTTCAAAAGTGGACCCACTTATATATAGAAATCTTATTTTTTAACAGATACACACAGGCAATTCAGTGAGAAAGGGTAGTCTTTTCAGGATATGGTGCTGAAGTAATTGAATATCAATATGCAAAAAAACACTTTAATCCCTACCTCACACCATATACATAAATTGATTTAAATGCATGAAAGACATAAATGCAAAATCTAAAACTATAAAACTTCTGGACAAAAGCATAGGAGAAATTATCAGTGACCTTTCAATAAGCAAGGAGTTCTTAGCTATAACAGCAAAAATACAATTTAAAAAATACAATTTTAAAAAAACTGGCTCAGCGTCCATAGCTCAGTGGTTAGGGTGCCAGCCACATACACCAAGCAGGTGGGTTTGAACCTGGCCCAGGCCTGCTAAACAACAATGACAACTCCAACAACAACAACAACAACCACAAAAAGTACCTGGGCATTGTGGCAGGCACCTGTAGTCTCAGCTGCTCAGGAGGCTGAGGGAAGAGAATCACCTAAGCCCAAGAGTTAGAAGTTGCTGTGAGCTGTGACGCCACAGCACTCTACTGAGGGCAACATAGTGAGACTCTGACCAAAAAAAAACCTGATAAATTGGTGTTCTGACCTGAATGTTTGTGTTCTCCAAACTTCATATGCTGAAATGTTAACCTATACAGTAACAGTATTAGGAAATAGGGCCTGTGGGGGTGATTAGGTCATAAGGACAAAATTCTCACAAATGGCATTACTACTCATATAAAAGAAGAGTGCTAGCTTGCCCCTTCTATCATGTGAGGACATTGCAAGAAGGAATCATCTGTGACTCAGACATTGAATCTTCTGGTGTCTTGATCTTGGACTTTCCAGCCTTTAGAGCTGTAAGGAACAACTTTTTGTTGTTTGAAAACTACCTAATTTATAGTATTTTGTTGCAGCAACCCAGGTAGACTAAGAAAATTGGCTTTGTCAAATTTAAAAATTTGTGTTCTTAAATAGTCACTGATAATAAGGGCGGCGCCTGTGGCTCAAAGGAGTAAAGCGGTGGCCTCATATACTGGACGTGGTAGGTTCAAACCCAGCCCCAGCTAAAATAAAAAGTCACTGATAAGAGAAAACAAAAGGGCTCGGCGCCTGTGGCTCAACAGGCTAAGGCTCCAGCCACGTACACCTGAGCTGGTGAGTTCGAATCCAGCTGGGCCCCGCCAAACAATAATGATGGCTGCAACCAAAAAAATGGCCGGGTGTTGTGGTGGGCGCCTGTAATCCCAGCTACTTGGGAGGTGGAGGCAAGAGACTTGCTTGAGCCCAGGAATTGGAGGTTGCTGTGAGCTGTGATGCCACAGCAACAGCACTCTATCAAGGGTGATAGCTTGAGACTCTGTCTCAAAAAAAAAAAAAAAAGAGAAAACAAAAGAAAAGTCACAAACTTAGAAAAAATATAAAGAATATATTTTCTAAAATTCTTACAACTCAATAGAAAAATACTTGTATACATATATATATAACATATATAATTATTTTTAAATGCTCAGAATATTTAAAGACATTTCACCAAAGAAGGTATATGGACCTCAATAAGCATATGAAAAGATGTTCAACATCTTCGGTCATGAAGGAAATGCAAATTAAAACCATAATAAGTTGTCACTACACAACCTTTAGAGTGACTAAAATTAAGAAAACTGACCTTACCAAATGTTGGCAAACATAGGGAGCACCTGTAACTCTCCTCCACTGCTAGGAGGAATGTAAAGTGGTACAACGTCTTTAGAATACAAGCTGGAAGTTTTTGAATAATTAAATGAAAACCTACCAAGTGACCCCACTATTCTACTCTTATTTACCCTAGAGAAATAAAAGTACATGTCCATACAGAGAGATATATATAAGACTATTCATGGAGGTTATGTTTGGTCCAAAATGGAAATAACCCAAAGTGGATAAAAGAAATGTGGTACATCCACATTAAGGAGTATCACTCTGCAATAAAAATGAGTGAACTGTTGCTGTAGAAAACAACATACATGAATCCAAAATATTTATGTAGAGTGAAAGAAGTCAGACAAAAATGAATATATACTAGATGAATTCTTTTATCTTAAATTCTAAGACATGCCAACCAAAATAAAGTCATAGAAAACAGTGTAGTGGTTTCTCAGGGATATAGGGAATAGGGGAGAGAGGAGGAATTACAAAGAGGCACATGGAGACATTTGGATATGATGGGTATATTCATCCTGATGATTGTAGGTATAATTTTTACAGGTGTATAAGTAAGCTAAAAATGTCAAATCGTACACTTTAATAGATGCAGCTTATCACATGTCAATTATACATGAAGTTTATAATGCAGTTAAAAACAAACCAAAACAGACCAAAAAAAAAACAATACCAGACTGGGTATTAAACGGCAAATATCACCTGAAGTTTCAAACTTGACACCAGTATTAAGAAATACTAACATTCATATAAACTTCCTAACTTCTAAACAGTCTGCAAAGCCTGAAATAAAGATTTGGAATTACAATACTTTAAAAAGTCCCATTTTACACCTTAGTGAAATAGTAAGATGTTAAATTAAGACTGTTTTGGAAGCAATAAAATGTTAAATTGCTATTCTTTTTAATATGAAAGCCTTGAATCAATTTGAGAAGGACTGTATGCAGGGATCCTCTTCTTGAAGTTTAAGCTTAAAAGCATAGAACATAGTGTATTCCAGGCAGCTGTACTGTAACCCCAATCTCTGAAGGTGTTAACCAGACATTAGGTACCTAGAATTCTAGCTATTCAGTGGGCCAAGAAATCCATTGACAACAATTGGATAACACTTTCATCTATATTATAGGTCATTCACTTTACCTTGCGCCAGGCCTACTATGTATGCCAGATATATAGAAATGATTAATAAGGTCTATGCCTTAAGGAACTCATAATTGAGTATGAATTTAGTCACAAGAAACTCCTAACTTAGTATTATTATGATATCAGTAAGTAATGCTATTGTGTAATGAATATAATTTAGAAGACATATTGCTAAAGAAAAAGATGTAACTCTACAATTTCAAGAATAATTGCTTTGAATCCATAAGGAACATGGCTTTATGCCCAGGGAAGAACAAAGTGTATTGAATAAGGTGATGGTTTTGACTTGTGAACACCCTATGAATCAGACATCCTGACACCAAAGAGATCAAACATGGTACATGGATGGTGCATGAGAAAATACTTAACTTTATGTAGCAATGTCCTAGATTATGGTCAGCAAGTATAAATAAACAAATGCATCATCTCATGGGTGTAGTACAAGTACAGTGAATGCACTTTTGTAGGCACTCTCCTCTAATTAGTTTTTGACCTTTTAAAATAATCCTCACGCCTTTTGACAAACCTTGCTTTGGAACCTTGACTTAATTCTAAATGCTTTGGCCCTGTCTATATAACACAGAGCAAAATGAAGATTTGAGGATGTTAAGCTAGATACTGTAAATTTGAATGATTCAAACGAATATTGCTGACCTATGAAAGCTAAGTAATTAGCCCTAAATTTTTCTGTTTTATTAAAAGAAATTTGATTCAGTTAATACAAACTAGAAATAATTAAGCATTTATCCTTGATTAATATGCCCATTCTTAATTTTAAAAAGCTGTTGAAGTTCTTGAGATGTATCAGTTTTTCCTACAGTTTCAAATGTTCCACCAAATGATGTAAAAATAAGCACAATAGAAGAGTTATACTCTGAGTTTAGTGATATAAGAGTACCTGTTCTTTTGCAGATCAGGATTGGTTAGGCAAGCATCTAGATTACCATACTAGTTAAAAAGCTCTTAAAGTATTTATTTCAATGCTCGCATTCTTCTTAGTCAACATTTATCACTGAAAGCACAGTGATGGTGAAACTTATTTCTACCATTAAGAACCAAAGTTAAACCAATATAGACTAATTTATACTGAAGTATAAACACACATCAACTTAGCTACATTTTTCTAAATGGTGAACTATTTTCAGCTTGCTAATACACTGAATGCACCTTGCGGCTATGTGAATTTATATCATTATATATATTATTATATCATTACACCATTGTAATGAACCAAATTTCATAATATTGAAGTGAGTGAATGAAAATCTGAAATACGAGCCCTGAGGAATTTCTAGAACACACACTCAACATCAGCAATAGAAAAGGAAACAAAACCTAATTTTAAACATTCTGTTCTCTTTCTAGAGATACCATCACTAAGAATATATCTATCAATGCTAGTTTTTATCTATTTCTAGAATAAAGATAAAATGTTCTGGACAGGAACCAATCTGTGTAGACTAGAATTACAAAGAGTACATTTATTCCTCTTCTTATATTCTCTCCCCCTTAATTACATATTCCAATTGCATTAACATTACTTCTCTTGGGAATTTTCCATTAACTGATCAATCTGTCCATTAGGATATTTTCCCTGAAACCATGTTGAGCTCCAGCTCTCATTTGCTATTTTCCCCCTATTAGCACTAATTAGGTTCCCTTGGATCAGGGACAATAATGCTGTTCCATCTTGGCATTCCGTTTCAAATGCTGTGGACGATGATGCACATCCTTATTTATTATGCATGAAATACTTTCACATTGTCCTGAATAATTTTGTGAGACTGTAATTAAGTCAACATGCATGTCTTGAAAGGTTTTAAGCTGTCTGAACTTTTCAAAGCTAAGGTATTTAAAATTAATCACATGGGGCCAGCAGGGGTAGGGGGAGGAAGGAGGGGTTCGTGCCTGTAATCCTAGCCCTCTGGGAGGGCAAGGCTGATGGATTGCCTGAGCTCAGGAATTGGAGACCAGCCTGAGCAAGAGCGAGACCCATCTCTAAAAAAAAAAAAAAAAAAAAAAATAGCCGGTGTTATGGTGGGTGCCTGTAGTCCCAGCTACCAAGGACCAAGGACGCTGAGACAAGGGAATTGCTTTGAGCCCAAGAGTTTGAGTTTTAGGTTGCTGTGAGCTATGCTGCCATGGCACTGTACTGAGGGCAACAAAGGAAGACTTTGTCTCAAAAAAAATAAATAAAGATTTTAAAATAAAATAAAATTGATTATGTGAGTCACTATGGAAGTTTTGAGATAACACAAAAACCAAGGAATGTAAAATCTGTGTGGAAGGAAACAAACAAAGCCCTTCCCAGCAACGCCAATAAGCCGAGCAAGCTGAAACTTGCAGGAGTGAATCAAAAAGGACACTGTTAATTACGCTTCCTGGAAGTGAAATAATGGACCATAAAATAGTTTGTCTCAAAACTTTCTCAGTGGCCCACATATGACATATGAGAAAAAGACTGCTGATTTCTACACCAATGACTTTGAATTGTAGCTAAAGTATTTTCAAAATGTGGGGGGAAGGAAGGAAAGGACAGGGGAGAAAGAGAGAAAGAAATTGAGGGAGAAAGGAAAGGAAAAAGAGAGATGGGATTTACCAAAAAACATCATATGCAGAATTTCACCAAAAATACATTTATACCCATTTTAAAGTGATTGATAATTTCTAATTTAAAGCAAACATATTAGAACTTTCAAACTGCTCCAGTTCTTACACATAATGAACTTAAACACCTGGCGAGTCTTTCTTCAAATATCTTCTGTTCAGACCATCTTAGGCACTCAGAATGTGCTGATTAATTGGCAGATACAGTATTGATGAAAGATAGGGATGAATGAATACTTACAAATAGGATTAAAATGTCTTACTTTCATAAAATTTAATGTGAGATGTTGGTTGCCGTATAATTTATGGAGCTACTTCTTTGAGTAATCATAAATTACAGTAAGATAATGGTATACAAAAAATAAGTGAGGAGCTGTTCTAAATTAAAACAGGTGAAAGAGATCTAATAATTAAACATAATGTGAGAAATCTGTTTGCATCCTGTGGTAAACAAACTGTAAAAAGACATTTTTGAGCCAACTAGGGCAATTTGATTATAAACTAGTACTACCTGATACCAAGGAATTATTGTCAATTTATAAGGTATGCTAATGGTGCTGTGGTGATATAATAAAATTTCTGTAACTCTTATTGATGCATACTGAGTTAATTAGGACTAGTTAAGAAATGATGTGCTGTCTGGGATTTGCTTTAGAACATGTGGAGTATTAAATCATTTAAAGAGAATAGGTTGGATGTGAAGCTGGTAAGTTAAAACCCTGAAAATTTTTGGTTGTATTAGATAATGCAAGTATAGAAATACATTATGCTATTCTCTTATCTTATGTATGTTTAAAACCTTTATAATAAAAGTGTTTTAAATAATACAAAAGTAATACATACTCAATATATAAAAGTACCACAAATACGAGGCAGTTAAAATACAATAGTGCTACCTACCACCACTCACAAATCCTACTCTCAGGAGGAAAACACGATTAACAATCCAGTGTGTATGCCAATATGGACATTTCTATCAGCATATATACCTATATGCATATTTTTTACTAAAATAATTTAACCTTTTCTTTCTTTCTTTCTTTCTTTCTTTCTTTCTTTCTTTTTTTTTTTTGAGACAAACTCTCACTCTGTTGGCCTGTGTAGAGTGCTGTGGCATCACTGTAGTTCACAGCAACCTTAAACTCTTGGGTTCAAGCAATCCTCCTGCCTCAGCTTCCCAGTAGCAGGGACTATAGGCACCTGCCATAATGTCTGGTTATGTTTTTTCTATTTTTAATAGAAACAGGATCTTGCTCTTGCTCAGGGTGGACTTGAACTCCTGAGCTCAAGCAATGCCACGTCAGCCTCCCAGACTGCAAGGATTACAGGCATGAGCTACCATGCCCAGCCTAACCTTTTCTTTATTAAAGATAATATCTTGAACATTTTTCCATGTTCTTGAATTGAGATCTACCTTATTCTTTTGGGGGTTGGAGGGTTGGAAAGAGTCTCACTATGCCACCCTTGGCAGAGTGCTCTCACATCACAGCTCACAGCAACCTCAAACTGTTGTGCTTAAGCTATTGTCTTGCCTCAGCCTCCCGAGTAGCTAGGACTACAGGCACCTACCACAATGCCTGGCTATTTTTTGGTTGCAGTTGTCCTTGCTGTTTAGCAGGCCCCAGCCTGGCTCGAACCCACCAGCCTCAGTGTATGTGGCTGGTGCCCTACTCACTGAGCTATGGACACCGAGCTGATCTACCTTATTCTTAGTAACTGATATAGAGGCGGTGCCTGTAATCCAGTACTCTGGGAGGCCAAGGCAGGCAGATTGCCTGAGCTCACAGGTTCAAGACCAGCCTGAGCTAGAGAGAGACCATGCCTCTAAAAATAGCTGGGCATTGTGGCAGGCACCTATAATCCCAGCTACTCGGGAGGATGAGGCACAAGAATCGCTTGAGCCCAGAAGTCTGAGGTTGCTGTGAGCTATGATGCCACGACAGTCTACCCAGGGCAACAAAGTGAGACTCTATCTCAAAAAATATAATAAAATATAAAGATAATATCTTGGACATTTTTCTATGTCCTTAAATTGAGATCAACCTTATTCTTCGTAACTGATACAGTGTGTCTAGATATTTTACATGGATGATTTTATTTTTACATTTCAATATGAATGAATATTGAATCTGTTCCTAGCTTTTAACTATTACAACCAATATGGGGAATCTTTTTGTACAATCCTCTTTGTACACTTATATGACTAGTTCGTAGGATCAAGCCTTAGAAGCAGAACTCAGGGGCAGTCTAAGTTGGTGGATGAGATCTCAGTACTGTGGGGCCTAAATTCAGTATAGTTACTGACAATTAGAATGACCTTGGGGGCGGCACTTGTGCCTCAAAGAAGTAGGGCGCTGGCCCCATATGCTGGAGGTGGCAGGTTCAAACCCAGCCCCAGCCAAAAACTAAAAAAAAATTTAAAAAAAAACAACAAAGAATGGCCTTGGACACAATCTCTAACTCTTTCTTTCCTTCACTTGATTTTTTTCCTTTCTAGTTCATTTTTTTTTTAAATGTGGTAAAACACACAACATAATATTTACCATCTTAACCATTTTTAAATGTACAGTTAAATCATGTTAAGTATAGTCATATCTTGAAAACAGGATTAATAATAATATGTACTTCATTATATTGTTATTAGAATACATATTACATATAAAGTGTTCAGAACAGCTCATGACACACAGTGAGTATTCCATAAATGTCAGGAGTCATAATTATTAATATAGATGGAGTTTATATTCTCACCAATAATAAGAAAATTTTTTAATCTATTGAAAGAAAATCATCTCCTTGTTTCAATTTCCATTTTTTTTTTAATTTATAGAAGTTGAACATTTGTCTATATATTTCCTGCCCCATTGTATATTATGTCTGTGAAATAATAATTAATGTGCTTTGTCCATGCTCCCATTGAGATATAAACTTAAGATGAAAGGTCCCAGAAAGATAAGCAGCCATCTATAAGTCCTGAGAAGAATTTCTAGGGTAAGAGAAGTTGAATACTTTAACTTTAATCTGTCCTAAAGAAATTTCAAATGGCAGTGGCCCATAGCTCAGTGGGTAGAGCGCAGGCCATGTATACCAGAGCTGGTGGGTTTGAACCCAGTCCAGGCCAGCTAAACAACAATGACAACTGCAACCAAAAAATAGCCGGGCGTTGTGGCGGGTGCCTATAGTCTCAGCTACTTGGGAGGCTGAGGCAAGCACAAGAGTTTGAGGTTGCTGTGAGCTGTGATGCGAGGGTGCTCTACTGAGGGTGGCATAGTGAGACTGTCTCAAAAAAGAAAAAAGAAATTTCAGAGGAACTTCAGCTATGTGTCAGACCAACACTCTCACCAAGTAGGTGGATGAAATTCTATTTTACAAATTCAGTTATTTGAAGGCACAACAGAGAAACTCAGATAGCCAACAGGTAAAGAGCCAAGAACACAGAGAGAAGAGATATGCATGGACGTGGGTCTAACATTCTCCTCCATGTTGCCTCTTGATAAATATGCCAATGCTTTTTTTTTTCGAGACAGAGTCTTACTATGTCATGATCAGTAGAGTGCCTTGGCATCACAGCTCACAGAAACCTCAAACTCTTGGGCTTAAGCAAGTCTCTTGCCTCAGCCTCCTGATTAGCTGGGACTGCAGGCGCCTGCCACAATGCCTGACTATTTTTTTGTTGCAGTTGTCATTATTGTTTAGCAGGCCCCGGGCCGGGCTCTGACCCACTAGCCTCAGTGTATGTGGCCAGTACCCTAATCACTGAGCTATGGGCACCGAGCCAAATCTGCCAACTCTTAAAATCACAGGAACTAGTGGCCAAGCTTTCTGCAAGTTCATAAGGATGAGAAAATAAAAATTGATGTTCAAAAACCATCAAAGTAAACACCATGGCTTTGAGTTAGATCCCAAAAGGGTTATAGCTAAAACTGAAAACAAACCAGAATATATATCAGATCTTATACATGCAATGAAATTCCATTGCAAATCATCTTGCTCATTGATTAAATCAAGGTGATCTAGCCTTATACTAACTGCCTACCAAGAGAATGGTAAGTCCTCTCTAGAAGGAATATAAAATCACCCAAATGCCAACAATTTTTTATCCTAATATCCAGCATTTAATTAAAAATTAATAAGCACACCAGGAGACAAGATCAAATTACAAAAAGCCCCAAAAGCCACTATACCAACAACAAAAAACAGACTGTAAAAATGTATCCACAGATAATCAAAGAAACAAATATTACCTCCTCATAACAAACACAATGCTTTCATAAAATATTTCTATACCCAGAAAAAATAACCATCAAAAATAAGGAAGTTTTACAAAATTAAAATGTTCTAGAGATCGGTTGCCGAACAATGTGACTATATTTAACTCTACTGAACTGTTTATTTAAGTTCAGATGGTAAATATTATGTTGTGTTTTTTGCCACAAATTTCTTTTTAAAAGATGGAAAAAGGAAAAAAAATAAAGTGAAGGAAAGGGTAACTTTTGTGGTATGTAAATTATAAACCTATTTAAGAAAAAGGGAAGAAGAAATAAAAAAATTTTAAACAAACAAAATGGAAAGAATTCATCACTGGTAAAACCAGCATTAAAATAAATATTAAGTGCTCACCTCAGCACTTAATATACTAAAATACACTAAAATTGGAACAATACGGAGAAACTTAGCATAGCCCCTGAACAAGAATGACATGCAAATTTATGAAACGTTCCATATGTTAAAATAAAAAATAAAATAAATATTAAAATTATTTAGACAGAAGGGAAATAATCCAGATAGAAATACAGAAATGTGAGACAAAATGAAAAACAACAGAAAAGATATCTATAAATAATTAAAACTACAGAGAACAATACTAATATTAAGAGGGAAGGACTCAAATATACATAAATATGAAAATAAAAGAAAAAAGGCAGAAGTTTAGTGACGGGGTATGGGGTCACCAGATGAGGGGGGTTTTACACGAAGAATGAAGAGGCTTGGCACAGAGCCCGTGTTGGGGGGACTAAGGAACTCTGGGAGAAACCCTCCCGAGTAAACCTCAGGTCCATCGTTATTATCCCCAAATGGGAAGAAGTCGACAAAAGCTGCTTGTCCTGCCCGACATGAGCACTGATTAGGGAGGAGATGGAGAAGGTCAGATCGAATGTCTCCACCTTTGTTTTTGCAAAACTGCAGACCTTGAGCACCACCTCTGCCTCCAGCGTCAAGAGCCCTTTGGAATTTAGAGAATCTTTACCATAAGTATTAGGCTTGTTCACATCTCTTGGAAGCCAGTTTCTGGTCTCCTGCACATACACAACTCACATGCCATTCTCATGATTCTTTAGGTCTGTCAAGCAGGAAGTGAGTCTTAGGCTAAAGATCTGGGCTCAATTTTCCCCACAGTTTAGTATATGAAGTCAAAGTGTTCTGATGTCCTGATATCGCTCAGGAAGTGATAAATTGAAAGCAGAAGTGTTTGTAGTCTATTAAATCAAGAATGCCTGTTATAGTGCTGACGTTAACCACCAGAAACTGTTACAAAATAATGTATTATCAACTATTAATATAGTAAGAAACAGATATATAAAAATAATCTATCAACAAAGGCAAGAAGAAAATTTTAAAAAATGACAAATAGGAAACAAATAATAAGATAAAGAGTTAAACCCAAATATATCAGTGATTTGAATGAAATTCTTCAATTAAAGAAAACCATAAGGGTGAATTAAAAAATAAAATTCAATATTGCTTACAACAGACATGGACACATTTCAACATAAGGACAAAGAGGAATTCAAACAAAATATTGGAAAAGCATACACAATGCAAAAACCAAAGAAAGTTGCTACAGCTATACTAATATGAGGGGCAAAAGAACAATACTGGAGACAGCAACAAACAATGATAAAATGATCATTTATAATGATAAAATGATCAATCCACTAAGTTGATTTAATGATTATAAATTTCCATGCCTCTAATAACGTATCCTCAAAGTACTTGAAGCAAAAATTGACAGAATCAAAGGATAAGTGGCTCATCAGAATTAGATTTGCAGATTTGAATACATCTATCTCAGTAAAGAAGCAGCAAGAGAAAAATGACATAAGATTTAGAAAATTTTAACATGATTTATGAGCCTTATTTTACTGCTGTATATAATACTATAGCATAACATTTTTTTCAAGTGCACACAACCATTTGCCAAAATTGACAAAGTTGTACCATAAATCAAGTCTCAACAAATTTCAAAGCACTGAAGTCATTAATTTTATGAAATTAGGCTAAAAATCAATAATAAAAATAACTAGAAAGGGCCCAATGTTTGGACCAAAGCAATACACTTTAAATAATCCACTGGTCAAAGAAATATAATACAAAATTTGAGCTCAATTACAACAGAAAATATGGCACATCAAAAAGTGTGAGATGCAAATAAAACTGTGCTCAGAGTCAAATAAGGGGCCTGAAAGGCTTATATGAGGGAAACAAAGGACTATGAATTAATGATCTAAGTATCTGAAGACATGAATATATACTTTTGATTTCTAGAATGTAAATTTTACTTTATTTGTTTCTTAAGAAAAAGAAACTCCCTGAGATCCAGTCTTCGGTTCTATAAGCACTGAAAGGATCGCAAAGTCTGTGCACGTGCTTGATGCAGAGACAGCTTGTGTGCTCCCTTAATACACATTTAAAATCCTGTGCATACTCTGACTTCACAGGTATTTTTGCTTGTTTGATTTTTCCATTTTATACATATCCTCAAGTCAGATTAGCCCTTTCAGAACCACTCTGTAGTAGGGAATAATATCCAACACTCAATGGTTCAGACTCACCCTTTCAGAAACATGCAGACACACGCCTCTGGGCCAAAAGAAAAAAACCTGTTATTTTCTTAGCATTCATCTGACCACACCCAGAAAACAAGAAATATCTGTTCAGCACATGCTTTTTACACTAGCCCCAAAACAGGATGTGCTAAGTATGAGATGACACAGACAGTATCTTCAAAAAGTTGCTGACCTCTTTTCATAACATAATAAAACACAAAGTTAAAAGTCATGAGCTGCGTGTTTTACATTATCAAAGTACAAGTGTTTCATTCTAGCAATCTACTATGATAGACATTTGTTCTGAAACTTATTGTTGAAACTATTGTTTTGAGAAAACAATGAATTCAGTATTTTAGTTCAAGGACTTAACAACTCATGAATCTGAAAAAGAATTTTCATAATATACATGTGAATTTTCATTTAAAAAAGCATTTTGTAGATGGGTGTATGTGTATCACCAGAAGGTATTCAAAGTTATTCCTCCACCCCATCCCCATATTTATCAATAGAATCAGATTATCTGTGAGCACCAATTAAAAAGCATTAATTGGAAACATCAGATTAACCTAATATCAATATGATTTAATTCCCAGCCACACTA
Source organism: Perodicticus potto (assembly GCA_963574655.1). Classification (NCBI taxonomy): domain Eukaryota; kingdom Metazoa; phylum Chordata; class Mammalia; order Primates; family Lorisidae; genus Perodicticus; species Perodicticus potto. Next base: position 49,213 of record CAUYRH010088737.1, read on the forward strand.
AATATTCAATAGCTTGACATTTTTCTTGCTTCCTTTATAACAGTAGTATGCCACTGGTATCTTTATATACTTTTATTAAATAAAACTGTAAGAAGCTGCTTCATTGAAATTACTAACTTTGTTTCTAATGTTTTCCTACTTATGGAAATATTTTATTTATTTATTTATGTATTTATTTTTTTTGGAGACAGAGTCTAACTATGTCACCCTCCGTAGAGTGCAATGGTATCACAGCTCACAGCAACCTCAAACTCTTGGGCTTAAGCAATTCTCGTGCCTCAGCCTCCCAAGTAGCTGGGATTACAGGCGCCTGCCACAACGCCTAGCTATATTTTTTGTTATAGTTGTCATTGTGGTTTAGCTGGCCCAGGCCACATTCAAACCTGCCACCCTCGGTATCTGTGGCTGGTGCTGTTACCGCTGTGCTATGGGCACCAAGCCAGGAAAATAAAACTCTTGAGAAACCAAGAGTCCAGTGCTCCCCAATGAGTGTAATCAGTGCATGTCCTTTAAGCATGGAGGCACAAAGAAAACTCACCCTGCCCTGTGCTTCAGTTTCTGTGGGAGCAGGTCACCTGTGCCACCTTTGAAGTCAGCTCTTTTTCTCTAATCAGGCCTGGAAAAATGGAAAAACAGGAAAACAACAACAACTAAAAGTGTCTGCTCTACCCATTTGTTCTTGGGTGTTCCCAAGGCCTAATTTAATATCCACTGCCCTGTTAAAGTTTGAAACATATTAGCAATCAGGGAAGAAGACTGAACAGGAGGACCTTGGAGTAGATATTTAGTCCCACATATTCATAATTGTAGAAGGAAAGATCTGCACCCTTTGTAATACTTGTGCATAGGCCACCACCCTTTTGTTGAAAGACAACAGGCATTTTATAAATCTTTCTCCATCTCCATCTGTTTCCTCACTTCTCTTCTCCCTCCCACATTTAAACTATTAGAACAGGCACTCTGCTCCTATGCTCACTACTATGGCTTCCGCAAATCCTGCTCTTGATGGTTTTCTGAGCAGTACAGAATTCTTATCTGAATTCTGTACTGATTTTTTTAAAGCCCCTTTGGAAATTACAAATAACTTTCTCTCAGTCAAAGCTGAGACTCTCTTTTAGAGCAATTCATCTTTCCAAAAACTGCTTCCTAGGCAGGGAGTGGTGGCTCACGCCTATAATTCTAACACTCTGGGAGGCCGAGACCGGTGGATTGTTTGGGCTTAAGAGTTTGAGACCAGCCCCAGCAAGAGCAAGCTCTTGTCTCTACTAAAAATAGAAGAACTAGCCAGACATTGTAGCAGGTGCCTATAGTCTCAGCTACTCTGGAGGCTGAGGCAAGAGGATCGCTTGAGCCCAACTTTGAGGTTGCTGTGAGCTATGACACCACTGTACTCTACAAAAGGTGACTAAGTGAGACTCTGTCTCAAAAAAAAAAAAAAGTGCTACCTATTTCAGTGTTCCAAACATGTTGAATGATGTAATCAAATATCTAGCAATTTGCAACTAAAGCCTTTAAGTATAGATAGGAAAGAGTCCCAAACACTATTCAATATGTTAAGATACTATTAAAATCAGCCATAAATGACAGCATTCTATTAGTTTTTTAATTTACTTGTCATTTTTCATTGAAGTGTCTCTAATATCATAGTAACTCAGTCTAAGTAAAAGGTTTATCTACGAAATAAAGGAAAACCCCACTTGTTTTCAAAAGGCAGACAAAGAGCAACTCAAATAATAACATCTCAGGATTGGATAGCATTCCAGTGACAGTTCATTTTCACATAGTTTCTGTAATTTAATCTTTTAGATAACCAACACGAGCTGGGCAAGGCAGGCCTCATTACTAGCATTTTAACACCAGTCCCATCAGAACAGTGTGACTAATACAGAGTTCTAGTACTTTCACTATAACACACTTTGCCTTTTCAAGCATTCATAGCAACTCAAATATTCATAGCAACAATCCCATCAGCATAGATAATATCTAACCAGCACTATAAAACATGACATTTTCATTTTCTGTAACATCTTTAAACCAGAGAAAGGAGATGTTAAATATGAATTCAGCTCCCAAAATGCAGGACTATGGATATGTCCTCCAAGAGGGGGGGGAACCCCAAAGAGTGTTATAAGTGTATGCTCCAGAGTCTGCTATCTGTTTAGACACATATTCTTCTGCTGAGGGGAGGGCTTAAGGAAAGAATAGTCATAACCTTACCAGATACTCCACTTTATAACCCCATTCCAGATACTGGAATGGGAGGAATCTCAGCATGTAGGTTCATGCACAACAAAGAGGTAACCTGTATTCTCCTTCCCCCACCCCATCCCCTGCAAGCCATTCAAGAGAGCTTAGACTCTTAGTTTTTGTGAGACGACAATAATTCCAGCAAGGATAAGCTTGCCTAGGGAAGAGCCCAAAGATAATTAAGAAAGCCATTATTGTCCACAATTGGAGTTAGCTGGTCTGAGAGATCTACAGCGAGTGGCTGAGTTTCCTACCACAGTGAGATAGGGAAACGCCAGGTCCTGCTCGATATGGAGTCTTAAGAAGTAACAAACCAAGGTCTTTGATAAAACAGGAAGCAGTGGATAAGCTAGGCAAAGCCAGCTAAAACCAAGACGGCCATGAAAAATGACCTCACGTTACCCCCACTGCTCATTATATCCATTTTAATATGTCAGTATTCTAAAAGAAACTCCCACCAGCAATGTGACAAGTTTATAAATGCCGTTTATGGCTTGGAAAGGGGATGGGCCCTCCATTCCAGAAAATCCTTACCCCTTTCTTAGAAATCTTATGAATGATTCCCTCCTCTGCTTAACATAAAATTAAATAAAAAGTATAAAATAAAACCTTGGAACTCACAAAGGGCTACTCTCTTTTGCTCTGAGATACAGCTGCTGCTCGGCCTATAAAGCAAGGCTTCCTTCTGTTTTTTTGTTACTTCAATAAACTTGTTGCTTTACTCTGTTGGCCTGCTCTTGAATTCTTTCTGTGTGAAGCCAGGCACCCACTTGGCCTTCAGGCTGGAACCCAGTTTGGGGGTCCATTTTCCTATATCCATAGCAGAGAAATCATGACATACAAAATTCCCCCATGGCTCTCTAATCCCAGCAACCCTGAAATCCCAATCATTCCTCAATCCATCTACCTACCTCCTACTCATCCTTTTCCTCCTCTGGGAAGACATCTTTTATAGTCTGTTCTCCTTACCACCACCTTCAGGCTCCTGTAGAGCCAGGTACTCACGGTTCTTACCATACTTGTTTATAATCAAGTTCTCTACTTTACCTAAAAGTCTCTGGAGTGCTTGAGGGCAAGAGCTATTGTCTTATTATCTTTGCATTCCCAAGAACCTAGCATAAAACCTCTGTATAATATACACCGAGGGAAGGAAGGAGGGAAAGAAGGACGGAGGGAAGGAAGGAAGGAAGGAAGGAAGGCTCTGATTCCATACCAGAACTTCTGATATCTCTGGCCCTTCTATTTGGTAGTACATCCAATTTCTTCCCTGAGTTACTGGATTCAACTTTTAGCTCTACTCTTGTTTATTTTTCCCTGAACTTGGTTGGGAGGCTCTTGACCAACATAAGCCTGGTAGGACCTACAAGAGAAAGGAATTTTGTCCTCCAGCCAAAGGAGAGGATATAAACAGCCCCCATTCTTTCTCCAGTTGTTCCTGACATTACAACCTTCACATGGCACAGACCTACCCAAGCCCAGAACAAACTGAATTTATAGTTTAGTAAGTTACTAGTAGCTCGCTGTCCACCTGGTCAGATACTCACTGTCGGCTGCTTGGTTTCACCACAGTTATACCCCACCCTGAGCTGCAAACGTGCCTGAATAACCCTTGTGCTCATATTTGCTTTTCTCAGTCTCTCTGCCAACAAGCCACACTTTTCTCCTGCTTTCCTGCCCTTCCAGTGAGGTGGCCTCCTCTGTTAACCAGCTGTTCTTGAAATGCAGTGTGGTCCAGCATGCTTGATTCCACTTCATGTTACCTGTTTCTCCTGGACTATTCTCCAGCTCTACCCTTCAATTTCCTCACTTCCTTTTGAACTTGGTTTAGCTTGTTCTGCCCTGGGGCCAGAGCCTGTACTTTGCATGGGTGGTTTTTCAGGCCACACTCACCCATGTTTGCCTTTTTATTCTAAATTCAACTTTCAAAGCATGTTTCCAACCGATGATAAGAATAATCAAACTGAAGAGTACCATATGACATTATACATTTCTAAGATAGTTATATTACTCCTCAATGTTCCCCTGAGAGCCATTAAAAATTACTTTTTATAGATCCTGCCAATAACATTGATAGAATAGCTGACTAACCACTTAGAAGGTTCCTGCAAATCAAGCCAAAATGAAGAGTCTGAAATAGCTGGAGAGTTTCCTCTATAAACTTCCATGTGATCACACTGCGGCCACTGCATTTCATGGCATATCCATTTTTACAAGTCTAATTATGAGTACAAAAAAGCAGCCACTACTGCTCTGGCTTGCCAGCTTGGACTGACTGATGCTATTTTAACCACATTTCCCTTCAGAAAGAGCAGGGCCAACAGTTCCAAATTCCTCAGGGAGCCGTAACTGTTTGTACTAAGAAAACCCAGTGACTCATGGTTTAAAAATTTGTTACTGTTTATGCCATTTTCAGGTTTATCTTTTAAAAATTTGTCCAGAGTGATCTCTTATGGCCCAAAGTACCTCTACCCCCAAAGGCGACAGAGCACAGGAATGGAAAGGCCCAAAGTACCCCACCCCTAAGGGTGACTGATTGCAGGAATGGAAAGGCCCAAAGTGCCCCTACCCCCAAGGGTGACTGATCACAACAGTAGAAAACTATCCTGGAGAAAAGTGTGGACAGCCAGAAACCAAGAACTAATATGTTCAAAGAAGAGAAGTCCCAGAGCTCAGCCCAGATCTCCATGGGGGTCAGGGACATGGCATGAAGGTTTCCTAAAACTTGTTTCACCATGCAAAGTTTTTAACATCAGATGCTTTATACTAAGGGACATTAGAGTTCCATAGAATGCAGTTTAAAACACTCTAGACCACATTCCAGGCTAGATTTGGGACAAGGACAGTAAAATCATTGAACGGAGACCTTGGAGGCCGAGGCAGGCAGAATGCTTGAGCTCAAGGGTTCAAGACTGGCCTTAGCAAGAGCGAGACCCCATTCTATTAAAAATAGAAAAACTAGCGGGACATTGTGGTGAGCGCTGGTAGTCCCAGCTATTAGGAAGGCTGAGGCAAGAAGATCACTTGAACCCAAGACAGTTTTGTTAAGGATCTTGAAGTACATACTAAGATATTTGGACTTTAATATGCAAGCAATAGTGAAGCATTCTTTTGACATTCTTTTTATCTATTGGATATGTTTAGATGTGGTTATCTTAATCAGAGACCTACTTTAAGATCCTAGAAACTTTCTATGTTGTAATAGATTACTTCACAGAAGAGATCTATAGAATAGGAATATATCTGTAAAGTGAACAGCTTTCACTCTTAAGAAAGTCTTCTTTATGTTTAAGAATCCCTATAGTAGTTTAAGCTAATTTTCCTTTTTTGCCCTGTGTTCATTGTTGTTCCTCTTCTCTGAATTCCAGCCCTAGTACTTAATCTTGCAACAGAGACCACCTCAGATACTGCATCAATTTATGCATCATTCAAGTCTGAATAAATACACTTCAAATTTTTAGTATTGAGGCTTACTTTCCAAAGTTTGATCATATTTGGGCCATCTTGGATTCTCCAACCAAGTTTTTTCTTTCTCTCAAGGAATATTAAATGAGCAGGTATCTGATACAAGGCATTGTAGTAAGTGCTGACAGAAAGAGAAGAATTTAGACATATTCCCCTTCGTACTAGAGGACACTTTTTAATATCTTACTTTGGCTCGGCGCCTGTGGCTCAACAGGCTAAGGCGCCAGCCATGTATCCCTGAGCTGGCGGGTTCGAATCCAGCCCAGGCCTGCCAAACAACAATGACGGCTGCAACCAAAAAAAAAATGGCCGGGTGTTGTGGTGGGCGCCTGTAGTCCCAGCTACTTGGGAGGCGGAGGCAGGAGACTCACTTGAGCCCGGGAATTGGAGGTTGCTGTGAGCTGTGATGCCACGGCACTCTACCCAGGGTGACAGCTTGAGCCTCTGTCTCAAAAAAAAAAAAAAAAAAAAAAAACCAATAATAATATCTTACTTTAAGATCAAGTGAGCTTTCTTTCAAGTTTTGATTGATTTATTCAGCTTGTAAGGGCCAAGTGTATAAAGGACAACTCAGCTCATCAGTGAGTAAATATTTACTGAGCTCCTACTAGAGCCGAACTTCATATTAGGAGATGCAGCAATGAGTAAGACAAACCTAGTTCTTGCTCTTATGGAGCTTATATGTCTAGTTGTGGCTAAAGACAATAAAAAAAAATGTGAAATTTTTATTAGTTATCTACTCTAAGTCTAAAAATCTGTATTATTAGTTAAAAGGGGAGATAGACCATACAGCAAATGTTAATAATTAACCTAGCAGAAAGGTATATGGATATTCATCTTAGTATTCTTTCAATCTTCCTGTTAACTTTAAATTTTTCAAAGTAAGAAGTTAGGAGAAAGTTTTAAGAATAAATCAGTTAAAATGTAAAAATAATTTAGGCTGTGCATGGCGTCTCATGCCTATAATCCTAGCACTCTGGGAGGCCAAGGCAGGCAGATTGCTTGAGCTCAGGAGTTTGAGAACAGCCTGAGCAAGAGCGAGACCCTGGCTCTACTAAAAATAGAAAAACTAGCCCCACACTGTGGTGAGTGCCTATAGTCCCAGCTACTAGGGAGGCTGAGACAAGAGGATCTCTTGAGCCCAAGAGTCTGAGGTTGCTGTGAGTTATGACACCATGGCAGTCTACCCAGGGTGACAGAGTGAGACTCTGTCTCAAAAAAAATTTTTAAAGTAAAAATCATTTACTCCAATTTCTTTTGTAATCTAATACTTTCTTTGTGGAGTTAATAATACTTTGACTTCTGATTGGGTTGTTTATGTATCAGAACCTCAAAGGTAAAAGTCAAAGCATCACCATGTGAATAAAAATAAACTTGGGCTGCACTTCCCAAAGATGCCCTGCTGCAAGTGAACACCGTGCCTTTTGAAGTTGGCCAGGCTTTTTGTTAAACATTCTGTAAAATATGTTAGCATACTCAGTCTGTGACTAAAAAGATAAAGAGAATTACAATGACAGGACATGCCACTGGTTTTCTTTGGCTCTTCCTAAGCCATTTTCTGAGCAAGTGTATATGCTTAAATGAATATAATAACCTATAACCACTATGCTTGATGCATTTGTAGTATATATGCCAAAATGTACAAAACGGAATCTCTTTATTTTACTAGTGGCAGGGACAGAATAGACACCACCTTACAGTATCCAAATAAAACAAGAGGTGTTAAGAGAGTGTGGCAGGATTTAAATCACTGCCAACACCATCTGTCCTTTACCCTTAACCCCAGTCTCGCCAAATAAACAGCATCATTATTCCCATTTTGTATTTTCTCACCATTTCCTAATTGCCAGACACAACTTTGTCTCTGATTCATGATATATTTGTATTTTCAGCAAAGAATGCATATTGGAGAAAATGACTGTCAGTAATTAAAAGGGAAAGTAAACATGAAGGAATTTTCCAGAAATAAATACAAAATCAAAGACCTGCTACAGATACGAGGTCAGACAATTAAGTTCATGAATGTATCCCAGAAAAAGTGCTACATATCTCATTGCTGAATATTACTACAGTCACCAGATGGCCAGGGGGAGTATTTTGAAGGTAACCATAGTGATATTCAGAAATGAGGTAAGTAGCATTCTTTCTAAGATGAATTTGTGGATTTCATTGTCAGATCTTGTATGATGACAGTTCTGATGATCATTCCAGAAAGAGTCCCAAAATTGCTTTAAAGGGTAAATTAGGCACTGGTGATGGTGCTTAGCTTCCCAAGGGGAGAACTTTGAAGGTGACCATAGTGATGTTCAGCAATGAGGTATGTAGCATTTTTTCTAGGATATGTTCATGAACTTATTTGTCATATTTCATATTCCCAAAGAATAGAAATACAGGTTAAGGGCTAAGTGACATTTCCCCTTTATTCATTCATTCAAAAAGACATGGTATGCATATTTTAATATTAGCCAGACACTATGCTAGCCAATGGAAATAAAAGAGGATAATATAGCTTTTACCTTCAAACAACTCACCAAATTTCAGCTAAATAATCAGACCAGCAAAAGAAAATGCAACATGTGTGATACAGATAAGAGAGATGGTAGGTGTGATGAGAACAGCAATGTGAACTTTGGAATCAGACTGAATTAAGACTGTCATTTATAAATTATTCCCTGGACAAATTACCTAAACTTTCTGAGCTTCTTATTTCTCATCTGTAAAATGCAAACAATGACACCTGTTTTGTCCTATAGTTGTAAAAATTAGGAATAAGGAATGCAAAATTCTGCTATATAAATACATACTTTAAAAAATTATTATTGCAAATGCTTCAATAGAGTGTGTATGCATAATGATTAAGGAACACAAATTTTGTCCCTTCTATAATTTCACACCCCATGAATCCCAAAAGTTATGGTACCAATTCCTATCCTAAAGGAAACTGGGATTTTGGTTTTCTTTTAATTACTTATTTTTATGTGAGGTTAATGTTAAAACATTTGTTACAATATTTGCATTTGTTAGGTAGAGTCCCTCTTGTAGTTGTGTCCCACGCCCAAGAGATGTACCATATTCCCTTACCTTGTGCCCATTAAGTGGGAGCACCCTAATCCCCTCCTTCTTCCCCAATCCCCACTCCTTCTCTCTCCCTCCCCCCAACTTGAATTGAATTGAGTTTTTTCTCTTGTATGGGCATATATTAGACCATCTACTGGCTTCATATTAGTATTGAGTACATTAGATACTTGCTTTTCCATTTCTGTGATACTTTACTAAGAAGAATGTGCTTCAACTCCATCCAGATTAATACAAAAGATGTAAAGTCGCCATCTTTTTTATGGCTAAATAGTATTCCATGGTATACATATACCACAGTTTGTTAATCCATTCCTGAGTTGGTAGACATTTAGGTTGTTTCCCCATCTTGGCAACTGTAAATTGAGCTGCGATAAACAATCTAGTGCAAATGTCCTTATAATAAAATGATTTTTTCCTTCTGGGTAGATGTCTAGTAATGGCATTGTGGGATCAAATGAGAGGTCTAATTTGAGTTCTTTGAGAATTCTAGTTTGCAGTCCCACCAACAGTGTAAAAGTGTCTCCTTCTCTCCACATCTGTGCCAGGAAACTGGGAATTTGAATAGAACTGATAACAGGATTTCCTACAGGAATGAGGGAAGAGCTGAGAGATCCAAGAAAAGATGCTGAGACCCCGAAGGCCAACAATAGAAGGAAGCCGCTACCATGCTAAACCTAAATCCAGTGAGAGGTGGAGCATTAGAAGATCATCCACTCTACGGAAACATCCCTGTTGTGAAAATGACAGCTCAGACTATCAGAGTCTAATGTCATCAAAGAATAACTATTCTATTATCCTCATTCAATAACTAGATGGCTAATTACTATTTTATTTTTCCACTTAGGTTGCCTGCAAGAATAAATTTCTGGCCAGTGAATACAACAGTTTCACGGCTTATTGAAAATTAATGATTTGGAAGTGAGTGTACTAAATATTCAGATGATCAAATAACCAACACAAGCATCACTGTTCCAGATGTGTGTTACCCAGCAGAATATGGTGGTATTATTGTCTGGATGTGGTACCTCTATGAATTGAGTTGTTTTAGCCACCAAACAGCTTACAATTAAAATTGCTAGGTCATTTAACTCATTATTTGCTGCTAAGCTGTGCTTTTTTGTATTATATTTTTTAACTTAAAATTTTATATTTTACTTTTATCCCTGGTAAAATGGTTTTATTCCACTTCACTTCAACACATTGAGATTTGTAACTTCATTTTAAATTAGCAGTGATTGTCCAGTTTTATATCATCTAAAAATTTGATAAGTGTATCTTTCTACGTGTTTTTCTAAGTTGCTGATAAAAATGTTGAATGCAATCGGGACAAAAAAAACAAAGCCTACAGCAATCACTTAAACCATGTCAGATTGTATAAAAAAAAAAAATCAACACATTGTACCCCACATATGCATAAATGTATTCATGATCTATGTGTATTTGACTCAATAAAATAAAATAAAATAAAAATAAAGAAACTAAAAAAAAAATTCTTGAGCACCGAATATGTATTAAGCTCTATATAAATTGTTGGGGATGTAGACAATGCAGAAAGAAGTAAAAAATGCTTCAAATAAGCAAAATATAATAATAAACTAGTTACCAGGTAGGGCACAATCAACTTCAGATTAGGAGACTAGGTGGTCCTCACTCAGCCCTAAACAATGATAACAAGACTATTCATGCTTAACGGAAAAGTGTTCCAAAAAGAAGGGAATTAGAGAATGAAGAGGCCCTAAGATTGGAAGAATGCAAATTTATCTTATCTATATTTTTAGATAAATTAATTTGTATTATGAAAATTTTAAACACATAAAAATAAAGAAAAAAGTTTACTGATCCCAATGTACCCATTACCTAGCTTCAATAATTACCAGTATTTTATTGTTTTTATTTTTTTTGTTTCATCTTATAAATGTTTCAGTATATATATTTATTAGATAAGGAATTTTTGAAATCAGAATTACAACATCATTGTCATACCTAATAGAGTAACAAAGTAATAATAATTTTCTCTCTTTTGGAGGCTATTGGGGTGAATGTGTGTGTGTCTGTATGTTTGTGTGTATCTCCAGTTCTATAAGAGTTGCTCTCTGTTATCAAAGAGCTTACAATCTAGAAGGAGTGATAAGATCTTTACTTAAATAACTTGGGAAACAAACATCACAATATAAAGTACCATGTGATGGTCAGAGGAGGGAGACAAAATCGAGATTTCAGAAGTAGAAAATTTATTACAATACAGTCAAGAGCCCTGACATAGATATGTGACAAAAAAGTCAAGTTGATATTCAGACATTAGCGAAGCCAAAGACACAAAATTCAGACCAAAACCTGGTGAAAGGGCCTGGCACAGCTCACAATCACAGGAACAGAAGACACACAGACAAAATAAAGGAGTGTCAGCTATCCTAGTCTCAACTGAGGGGCAAATGAAAATCCCTAGTAAATGGTTCAGAAGCTGCAAGTGATGAAACCAAGTGTTAGAGACACTCAGCTCCAGACAGACTCAGAAAGCCCTGGTCCAGCTGAATCCATTGTTTGCTGCTGGCTTCTCTTTCAATCGCATGGGAACTTGATGCATGAGTTGTTAAATATTTGAATGTTACCCCTAATTAAAAATGATATTGCCAGGCGGTGCTTGTGGCTCAGTGAGTGAGGCACCAGCTCCATATAATGAGGGTGGCGGGTTCAAACCCAGCCCTGGCCAAACTGCATCAAAAAATAGCCAGACGTTGTGGCGGGCGCCTGTAGTCCCAGCTACTCGGGAGACTGAGGCAAGAGAATCACCTAAGCCCAAGAGCTAGAGGTTGCTGTGAGCTGACTCCACGGCATTCTACCAAGGGTGATAAAGTGAAGACTCTGTCTCTGAAAAAAATAAAAAAATAAAAATGGTATTGCCATGCATTGGCTTTTATCCAGAGGTATCCTTAGCACCTAGTTCAGTGCCCAAAACAGAGAAGACATTCAAATGTACTTAGATACAACAGATGGATGTGTGAATTTTATGTTATTGTTCACACACTTTGTTAGGCCATTTCTAAAGCTACATTGAAAATTCTCACTCATTCATTCATTTACCTTAGGTTTCTAGAGCTCCTATTATGATAGTTTTCACCAAAGATAACAGATTTCCTTCTTAACCCAAGTATAACAGAAAAGTGAAGAAAGAACATTTTTACAGAAATTTTTTTTTGGTGTGTCTCAAAAACTATACATTTCCTTGAAATAATTAGAGAACAACCTTAAAAGAGAACCTTAAGCTTATTACCAAATTAACATTGCCTTCAATTACCCATTTCTCTTATTTGCAGAAGCATGAGGGTCAAAATTATATATCTTGACATAAAATATCTGACGAATGAATACTCTTAACTGAAAGATAAAGTTTCTTTTAAAACAATCATAGGGCAGCGCCTGTGGCTCAACGGAGTAGGGCACCGGCCCCATATGCAGGAGGATGGCGGGTTCAAACCCATTCCCAGCCAAAAACTGCAAAAAAAGAAGAAGAAAAATCATAATAACAGTAATTTTTCAAAATTATCTTAATCTTCCATAAAACAAGAGTTGCCTAGAGAACATGTATTTCTGTAATTTCTGATAGTATTATTGATACAGGACAGGTGGCGCTCCAGCCAGCTCAGCCAAGCTGAGCTGGAGGAGCTGCTGCCTCCACCTTGGTGGTGTCGGTGTGGCGGCAGCCTGCAGAGGAACCAGCAGGCTGGATAATAGGCAAGGGGAGGGAGGCTCTGACCCCCACCTGAGGCTCCAATAGCTAAATGGGCCAGACCACTGCTAAGGAGACACCAGCGCCTTGGTGTCTCCTTCACTTTGCACTTATGACTAAATAGGAACCCCCATTTCCTATGCCTAGGTCAATTTCATGTGGGTTTCCTGGGCCTCAATACATTCATTCACCTTGCCCCAGTGGAAGAGAGTGTGTACATTCATTTCCTGGCCTCATATAGAAAAAACCCATGTGTTTCTATATACCCCTAGACAAAGAGCCAAGGGAGAGACCGGGAGAGAAACAGAGAGAGCTTTTCTCTCCCGACTTGGGTTTTCTTTCCCTACAGGGAGCTTTAGTGTTTTTTGTATTCTTTTCTGTAAATAAATTCTGTCTTACCACTGATCTGTGGTCCACGGATTTATTCTCCAAATCACCAGAGACCAAGAACCTAAAATTCCAGTATCAGATTTGGCCAGCCAGCCAGGAGAGCAGACAAAATTCCGGTATCATTATGATCTTTTTTATTATCCTTTCACTGTTGAAAAAAATGTAGAATCAGGCTATTGTTTGTTATTCACGCAAATATTTAGTTCACACTCTCATTTACATATAGACTGTAATAGTCATGGGGTTCCTTAGCAAGTTTAATCTTGCATGGGAGGACTGAGTCAATTAAGTACCTAAAACAATGTATTAGAATGAACAAGGCTGGTTAATAACAGGTCATTAAGTAGTTGGGCAGGAAACACCTTTGTTACATGAACAAGTGTATAAAAGAGTAATGCTGAGTAAGAAATTTGGTTTAGTCCACAAATCACTGAAGGTCATAATTTAAAATTCTATGTAGTCACCTCAGGCATCAATTTAAGAAGGTTACATGTCTGTAGAATAAATTACATTAGAGTGTTTTTTGTTCTATAATGACAGAAATTAAAGCAAATTGTTTTCTGTAGGGTAACCAGAAAGTTATGGGCACCACGAGTGTCAGCCAGAATCCCAACAGGATTTAGCTGAGTCAGGAGAGAGTTTAATGGAGGTACTATTTGAAAGATATGGGCTGGGTTAAGGAAATCATCCCAAAGCCAAACATCTAGGCGTCATTCCCATCTCTAGATCTGAAGGAACAAGAGGAGTGAGCAATTACTGGAATCTGAAGAGGGTTGTATTTGTATGCATATGAGAAGGATGCTCAGAAGGATGCAGGGAGACCCTGCAGATAGGGAGCTGTGTGAATAACTACCCTAAGCTCACCATGCTGCCTCTCTGATTTCCTACCAATGCCTCCTATTGGCTATACCCAAATGGAAGCAGGGGGTCAAGGAAGTGAATTGATACTGTCCATAAAAGTCAGTCAAAGGAGACTGGAGGATGGAGAGTAGGTGTGGAGGGCCAATGAGAAATATCTTACACATACCTACTTCCACAATTACAACTTCAGTTTGACCAGAATTATATTTTTCAGCAGTTGCTTTTATCCCCATAGTGCCCAAACTGAAGAAGCAATCTAATAGGTATTTATGAAGCTGTACCCAGATTCCATCACTATGGAATGTTACAGAAGAACAAAAGTTGTAACATATATTCTGCCCCCAAGATCTTTATATTAGTTGGAGGCTAAGATAAAGACCTATGGAATAAATGGAGGCAAGATTGTTGTAGGAAAATGAGGCCCAATGGAGAGAAAGAAACACCCAAACACCTGTGTTTAGAAGAGGAATGGGTTTATTTCAGCTGTTGGAGTCATGGCGGACTGAAGTCCAAAAGCAGCCAAGCTCCCCCTGCCTGGCTCTGTCCTTTCCCTTTTGCCTCCAGCCAAGGGTTCCTTGTCCTTGGGTACCTTTCTCACTGGTCAGTTTGAAGCAAGCTGGAGAAGGCAGGTGTGGGCATTTACAATAGCAGAAGCAAGGGTTAGTTTCAAAGTCCCAGGGAGTTATGTTTCTAAAAATTCCTAAGAGCTAAATCACAAAGGGGAGGACTTTGCAGGAGTGTCCTTGGACTCCCATGAGAAGCTTTTTGTTCTTTTAGACTTTACTTTTCCTGGCTATCCTCTCTCAAGATAACAAGTTGTAGGTCATAGAAAGGACTGAAGATTTGGCTTCAGGCAAGACCAAGTGTCCCCCTAAGGCAATATTCAGAATGTTTGGTGTGTATGTTTTAGTTTTTAGAATTGTTTTATATATAATGCAGGAAAAGAAAGTTGCAGAGCAAAGATACTCTGTTGCAAGTGCAGTACCTGACATGGGAGAAACACTTTAGTAGTAAGCTGGAACTTGCCCAGCCTATTTTACGGGATAATTTGTTACAAGAGAAAAAAGAAGGTTAAGGAAGAGGAGATTGCCAATTCTTTTTCACCCTCTTCATGTGTGCATTTCCATAAAGAGCACAGACTGACAGTCACAATAGTTGTTTTCAACATTGTAAGGTTGTCACATAAAATACAAACCCAACATCAATTGGTGGAGGGTATCAACCCTACCTGAAACACTTTTCACATCATGCAAATCCTATTAATTCTTCAAGACTTCACTTAAATGTGAACTCTACGTAGCTTTTACTAAATATTCCAGACAAAGCCAGACCTTTCTCTAAACTTTAACCAGCAAAATAATGTAAAAATATTATTTGTTAGTGGTACTCTGGTTCATATAATTATTTTAAAGAAGTTACATGGTATTTTCTTTTACTCCTTCATTCTACTATAAAAATTTTATAAAAGATGCATATGACTAACTTTGTTCAGGATGAAAAGCATTGCCCAGGGAGATCTTTTCATGTTTAATAAAAGTCTCCAAAAGAGGAAAATATGAATTTTCAATAATTATTGTACCTTCTGAGACAATAATTCTAAATGTGAACACATGAAAACTTTTAATCTAGCAATGAAAGAAAAACCCTCTTCTCCCATCAACTATTTCATCCTTTATTGAATAAAAAGCTATCACCCAACCAGCATACATTTATCTTCTATGGATTTATCCATAGCAATAATTAAGATTATGATTCTTTCGTGTTTGTTTTCTAAGCATACCTATGGGATCTAATGACATAATTTAGCAAGTCACCAATGAGCCCAGTTAATTTTCAGGCAGAGAACAGAAGTAGCTATACACGTATTCAATAAAGACCTTTTTATTTGGAAACTAACCATAACAAAACTGAGGAGAATATTTCCTGGAACTTCAAAGAGCAAAACAATCATACTAAAGGGAATGACTGGCTAAATAAAATGGGTACAAATACAAAGAAATAATATTTTTTAACCTCAAATATCAATATAGAATTCTAGAAAGTACAACCATTTGGAATCCAAAACAAGTTGATTGTGAGAGAGATGAAATAGCTGTGACCTCATTCAACTTTTCAGGTATATGTCTGGTTTGAATATAGAATTGTTCACTTACAGAAGTAGAAAGTCATGACTTAAAATGCAATTTGCAATTTGCAAAGAATCCAGAGCTATCTATTCATGCATCAGACATTTACTGAGTTCCCAGGTTGGGCCAGACACTGTGCTATGTCTCCTTCCCTGCCTGCATATTCTAATGGGGATATAAACACATTGTTAAAATTATACATGTTATATTCTGAAAGGGGAAGCAAAGAATTATTATTCATTAATGGGCCAGACACATCATGCATAGAATCCTATTTAATCTTAACAATGATCCTATCTACTAGGTATTATTTATCCAATATTCCAAATGGGAAACTAAGGTCAGAGAGATTCAATGAGTCACCAAGGTAACCCTGGTAATGAGTGGTGGCGCTTAACTGCCAACTAAGATCTGACTCAGGAGTTCATTCTTTTTTTTTCTACCTAAGTGTTGTTTAGACTTTTGTTTGTAACCAACATGGATTCTTTCCTCAAACATAATAGTTTTCCATGGAAACCCTGTGTAGAAAAAAAACCAATAAAGTAGAGTTACTCTATTGTAAGGGAGGAAAGATTATAGAGATTCATACCTGAGGCCCTAGGACAAAAGACAGATTAATAGAAAAAAATACGAATTTATTTAATATAAGTTTTACATGAAATGGTAACCTTCAGAAGTGAAAGCCTAAAGGAACAGGGAACTCTATGTCTTTTTATGTTTAGGTTTGACAAAAAATGAACAGTTGTGCAGAACTACAACTGGAAGACAAAAGGTTATGATCTAATGCTAAGGGGGGAGCTTAGCAAGGTCTGTTTGTTTAGATTCTTCTTCGTGCCTTCACAGAGACAAGGACATTCTTTTTCTCTGGATATAGGAAGGGCACCTTTTGAACGAAGGACAGAGGAAAGCCTAGAAATTCCCTTATGGCCTAATTCATGGGAGAACAGGAGAAGGCCATTGAGACTTTCCTGCTTCTGCTGTTTTCCCTCAAACGCTGTCCTTTGGAGTATTGTGTTCTGAGCCCGATCATTACTGAACAGTGGTTTGGAAAGCCAGGAAGTTTGCCTACACAAATGCCTCCCCTGGCCATCCACTTACTACACATATTTCATGAGCAGACTCCAGAGGCCCCTCTGCAGAAGTCATAGCGCCCCTTAGAGTGTATGCAGAGTGAAAAACCACTCTGGGACACTGCGTATCGGGGGCGTAGTGCATGCTGGGAACACAAAGCTAGGGGTGGCTGAATCTGTGTGTCCACAGTAGAAATTAACAGAAATTAGGCAGGATAAAAAAAAAGGGAATACTTGGAAAAAGAAAAAAGCAGAGCAAACATAAATGTTAAGAAACACAGCTAATTTGGGGAATGGTGAGAAGGTCAATCTCCATGGTTAGCAAGTAGGAGGAAGTGGAATATGGTGTGGGTGGAAAGTAAGATTGGGTCAAATTGTAAAAATCGAAGAGGGCTTTTTAGCCATGTCAGAATGGAGCTTTATATTGGATGATATATTGTATACTCAAATTGAGATTTTTAAAAAATGGCATGATCACAAAATATTAAAGTAAAAACACTGATGTTCCCTACAGAGAACAAACTTTTTGTTTAAAGAAAAAACAAATGCCAAATTTTCTAATGCCCAGTGAGTTAATTGTTATGTAAAACACTATTAGTGTTTCTGTTAACTAGGGCTTGTTCTCAGTGAAAGAGAAAAAATAGTTTTTATCTTTAAAACAGCATGGTATTGCCACAAAAATAGAGAGGTAGATGTATGGAAGAGAATTGAGAACCAAGAGATGAACCCAGACACTTATCGCCATTTGATCCTTGATAAGTCCATCAAAAATATAAATTGGGGGGCAGTGCCTGTAGCTCAAGGGAGTAGAGGGCCAGCCCCATATGCCGGAGGTGGTGAGTTCAAACCCAGCTCCAGCCAAAAACTGCAACAAAAAAAAAAAAAAATATATATATATATATATATATATATGTATATATATATATATATATATTTATGTATGTATATATATATATATATATATATATATATATTTCCATATATATATGGAAAGATTCCCTATTTAACAAATGGTGCTGGGAGAACTGGCTGGCCACTTGTAGAAGACTGAAATTGGACCCATACCTTTCCCTATTAACAAAAATTGAGTCTCACTGGATAAAAGATTTAAATTTAAGACATGAAACTATAAAGGTTCTTGGAGAGAGTGCAAGAGAAACACTTGAAGAAATTGACCTAGGAGAATACTTTATGAGAAGGACCTCCGGCAATTGAAGAAACACCAAAAATACATTACTGGGATTTGATCAAACTAAAAAGCTTCTGCACAGGCAAGAACACAGTAAGTAAAACAAGAGGCAGCCTCAGAATGGGAGAGGATATTGGCAGGCTATGCTTCTGACAAAGGTTTGATAACCAGAATCCACAGAGAAATGAAACTCATTAATAAGAAAAGAACAAGTAATCCCATTTCATTGTGGGTAAGGGACTTGAACAGAAGCTTCTCTGAAGAAGATAGGTGCATGGCCTACAGACACATGAAAAAATGCTCATCTTTCCAGAGAAATGCAAATCAAAACCACTTTGAGATATCATCTAACTCCAGTAAGAGTGACTAACAAGGCAAAATCCCAAAACTACAGATGTTGGCATGGATGTGGAGAAAAGGGAACATTTCTGCACTGCTGGTGGGAGTGCAAGCTAATACGTCCCTTTTGGAAAGAAGTAAGGAGAATACTCAGGGATCTAAAAGTAGACCTGCCATTTGATCCCGCAATTCCTCTACTAGGTGCATATCCAAAAGACCAAAAATCACTTTATAACAAAGATATTGCACCAGATTGTTCATTGCAGCTCAATTCATAATAGCCAAGTCATGGAAGAAGCCCAAGTACCCATTGACCCATGAATGAATTAATAAATTGTGGTATATGTATACCATGGAATATTATGCAGTCTTTAAAAAAGATGGAGACTTTACCTCTTTTACTAATTTACATGGATGGAGTAGGAACATATCCTACTTAGTAAAGTATCTCAAGAATGGAAGAAAAAATATCCAATGTACTCAGTACTATTATGAAACCAATTTATAGTCCCTCACACTTTCATATGAAGAATAGATCACAACTATGGCCCAAGATGAAGGAGGGAGGGGGGAATGGGAGGGAAGAGGGGAGGTTAGATGGAGGGAGGGTGAATGATGGGATCACACATATGGTGCATAATGCAAGGATACCTGTTTGATCTATTAGTATAAAGTATAAATGTCTTAACACAATAATTAAGTAAATGAGAGGAGGTATATTTTAACCAGAGTGATGTAAGCATTCCTAATTCTGTATGAAATCAGCACATTGTACCCCATAAATGCATTAATGTATACCTGATCTATGTGTTTATGATTTAATAAAAAAAGAAAGAAAAATAAAAATGGAAATTAAACCAATTTAAAAATATACCATGAAATTCAACAAAATTGCAAAACATGTTTTACTATAATTGATGCTTATCTGTGACTCCATTTTCTATGTTGTCAGTGTACAGTCTTTCTACTATTTGTCCCCCCCCCCAATTCAGGAATATTCAATAATTTAGTGCTTGTTTTTCAGTAGTAGTAAATATCCTGTCATTGGTTAAAACATGTACAACAAGCAAACAGAAGTCCATATGTAAGATGAATAAGCATTCAGTCCTTCTAGAAATTCCTCCCAAGACAACATATAAGGCTGAGATTTGAAAAACAAACAAAAAAACCCCTAGCTGATTTATAGAGTTTGGTAACCTAAACTTGTTACTTAGACCAAATGAGGCGAGCCTGAGGCTCTAAAACTGAAGTATTTTCCTTAGGCTCATCTGGTATCTGTGGCTGAGCTTCTGACCCAATTTCTGTCTCCTTCTACTGGGACAGGAACCTCTGAACCCTTTCTTGTTAGGACGGGACTCTGATATTCTTGCTGGTCCCTCTAACAAGGGAAATAAACTCCACACAGAGCAAACCTCTTTAAACCATGACTGCCATGTCCAACCAGATTGTTTGAGTATCATCACTGCCAAATAGTTCTACTTCTGTACTCAGAAAACAACTATCTTCCACCCTAACCCCACCCCCAACTTCCAACCACTCTCCATCTGGCTTCCTCCTCTTCCTAATGACAGTTATCCAGAAATTGCAGCACATGTCATGAAATCAGATAGCTTTGGTCACAGAGGACTCTTACCCTTGTTAAAAAGTGAAAGCTGTAGGGATTCTGTTTTATATTTATACTCGTTAGTGTCTAAAGGAGGCAAATCCACTAGGGCTAGTAAGCAAAAACAGCAAAATTATCTTCTAAAATCACCAGCATTTGTATCTTTGCACAACCTACATCAATATTCAACCCTTAAAACCCTAATATTTAAAACATATTTGTAATGGCAATAACTTTACTATTAATGGCTAAGCACTAATGCCATATTCTTTCCTGACGTGTAATTTTTTATTGAGATATATTTTGCAAACATAAACTATAACAATTTGAAGTGTACAGTCGGTGTTTTTTTAAAGTATATTCACAAGAGTGTGTAAACATCTGCTCATCATCAAATTCCAGAACATTTTCTTTACTCCAAAAAGAAATATGTACATCCATTAGCAGTCACTCTCCATTCTCTTTCCCCACAGCCTTTGGCAATCACTAATGTACTTTCTGTGTTGAAGGGTTTGCCTATGTCGGACATTTCATATCAACTGAATCATACACTTTGGCCTTTTGTGTCTGATTTCTTTCGCTTCCCAAAATATTTTCATCAATGTTGTAGTATGGATCAGTACTTCATTTTTGTGGTTAAATAGCACTCCATTTTGTGAATATACATTTGTTTTTCCAATCAGCAATTGATAGACATCTAAGTTTTTCCCACTCTTGGACTACTGTGAATAATGCTGCTAAGAACAGTTGTATACAAGCTTTTGTATGTGTATGTATATGTACATGTGTGTTTGTGTGTGTGTATATACATATAAATATACATATACATATTTATATGTTCAATTCTCTTGGGCTTATACCTAAGGATGAAAATTCTGGGTCATATGGTAGGTAACTCTCAATTTAACACTTTGAGAAATTATTGAACTGTTTTCCAAAGTGGGAGCACCATTTTACTTTCTCATCAGCAGTGTGCAAACCTATGTAACTTTCTTTTCTTTTTTTTTTTTTTTTTTTGCAGTTTTTGGCCAGGCTGGGTTTGATCCTGCTACCTTCAGCATATGGGGCAGGTGCCCTACTCCTTTGAGCCACAGGTGCCACCCTGTAACTTTTTTTTCAATAGTCATTTTAGTGGATATGAAGTGGTATCTCATTGTGTTTTGATTTGCATTTTCCTAATGATTAATGACATCATTTTTAAAAATAACAATAATGGGCTTGGTGCCCATACCTCAGTGGTTAGGGCACTGGCCACATATATCGGGGCTGGTGGGTTTGAACCCGGCCCAGGCTTGCTAAACAACAATGACAACTGCAACAACAAAAAAAATAGCTGGGCATTGTGGCAGGTGTCTGTAGTCTCAGTTACATGGGAGGCTGAGGCAAGAGAAAGGCTTAAGTTCAAGAGTTAGAGGTTCCTGTGAGCTGTGACTCTACAGCACGCTACAGAAGGTGACATAGTGAGACTCTGTCTCAAAAAACAAACAAAGAAAAAAAACCAATAATGTGTATTATAAATCGATAGTGATCAAAACAGCATGGTACTGGCACAAAAACAGAGAGATAGATGTATGGAACAGAATAGAGAACCAAGAGATGAACCCAGCTACTTACCGCTATTTGATCTTTGACAAGCCAATTAAAAACATTCAG